>PVIC010013341.1:0-23130 GCA_004025085.1 Thryonomys swinderianus
CAGATAGACAATTCCCGGATCTTCTCTTTGGCATGAACACCTGTAGATGCAAATGAGTTCTAGAAAGTAGGACAGCTTTTATAGAGTGGAATATTTCTATAGGAAACTTGGTGTGGGAATGCGATGAGGGGAAGGAATAAATATGATACAGAAAGAAAATAAAAGAGCATGTATAAAGGGGGGAGGAGGGGGGAGTGGGCAGGGATATGGGTAAAAATGAGAATTAATTTGTGGCATATACTGGTACAAATTTCCCAATGTTATATGTGATTTTGAGATGTATATAAATTGTACCAATAAAGAATTCAATTAAAAAAATAAAATAAAACCATGTACTATATGGCTCTGCATTTAATAATATCAATGTAGTTATATACATATTGATTCTTATTAGAAAATAATGAGACTCTATTAATGAAGCAGTGCAGGATATGTGAAAGAGCTAAATCAAGAAATTGCAAAATAGTGCTATAACAATAATATGTGAAATAAAATGTGGTAGGCTTGAAAAATACAATAGAAGAGAGGAACTCCTGGATTTTGGGGGTCTTTTTTTTGTTTTGTTATGTTTTGTTTTTTAGACAGGGTCTCGCTTTGTAGTTCAGGCTGGCCCTGAACTCACTATGTGGCCCAAGCAAGCCTCGAACTCAGCAATTCTCCTGTCTCTGGCTCCTGAGCGCTGAGATTACAGGCATGAGCTACCACACTTGGCACTGTGGTATGTGGTATTGATTGCTGGTGAGTGTGAATCACCACACCCAGCATTGTATGTGGTTACTGGGGATCAAACTCAGGACCTTGAGCTTGCGAGGCAGGCGCTGAAACCACTGAGCTAAATCTTCGGCCCCTGGAACTCCTGTTTTTATATAATCCACTTTGGGCTAGGGATGTAGCTCAGTGGCACTGCACCTGCTTGGCAGGCACAAGGTTCTGACTTCAATCCCTGGTACTGGGGAGGAAAAAAATTTATATATATATATATATATACACACAGTGGATTGTTTCTATATATTATCTATATTATAATATATTTTTTATACATATATGTGTAGTCCACTTAGTATTATATCCTTAAAAGTGTTAAAACAAGAGAAAAGGAAACTCACTCCTAATAGTAAAAGAAAAATTAATAATGGAATCTCAATTTTTAATCAACCAACAAAAATTAAAAACTCTGGGATTATCAATAGTTACAAAAGATAATGAGGAATTTAGTGTGAAAACATGTACACTTCTTCCTAGCTATACTTAGGAACAATTATTTTTAAATGGTACTCCTTTACAATATTTACATTTTTAGGAACTTCTAGCAAGATGGTGGAATAGTAAGCAGCAATAAATCAGCCTCTCCAAGATTCAGAATACAGACACTGGAAAACAACTCGGAAAAGAAAAGAAAGATGGAGGTGAATTCTGGGGACCCAGGAAGGATCTAAAGGGAAAACTAGACTTTATAGAAAAATTAGAGTCAGACTACAACACACACAAAAAAGGGAAGGGGCAATCTACACTTTCTCCTAGGCTCCTAGC
This sequence comes from Thryonomys swinderianus, assembly GCA_004025085.1. NCBI lineage: Eukaryota > Metazoa > Chordata > Mammalia > Rodentia > Thryonomyidae > Thryonomys > Thryonomys swinderianus. The sequence continues at coordinate 1,531 of PVIC010013341.1, forward strand.
TCTTAGTAAGAGAAAAGAAGATCAAATCTAAACAGAGTGAAAACGGGTGAACACAGAGGCCTGCAGGGAAAAACGCAGCAGTGGAACAGAGTGGTGGATGCTGTGCATTGTAACAGCTGATGACTGGCTCCAGTCCAAGCATCTGGCAGATCCCCTAGACATGGTGCCTGATTGGACACCATTTTAGAGAGGGGCCAAATGAGCCTGAGTTTCAAAGTAGCTGTAGGTTGGCTTCATCTCAGGGCACTCAGTGTTAAATCCCACAGCGACTGGGTAAGGGACGTCCATAAGAGATCTCCACTGTCAGGGAGCCATAATCAGTATGCAAAGAGACACGTGAGTGTTATAAATTAAATAACTCAAGCCTGTTCTACATGACTAGAGGCCAGGTTCACACTGAATTTCTGTGGATTTTAAAGTTCCAAAATGTTACATTGTTCTAATCCTACTACTGGATAACTGGGATTATTCAGGACAGACTGTGGGCTCAAACTATCTCCCTTATCTATCCAAGAGAGCAGCATCATGCCTTAAATTGGACAAAACCACCACAAATTGTAGACCCCAAGGAGCTAAGCATAGGCTTGAATTAACAGAGAAATTTCTCTCTTCTTTCTGATTGGTCTTTTTAAAATTTTTTCTTTGTATTTTTATGAGTGTGAACATTGTTTTTAATTTTCTTTTGTTCTTGTTTTTCGCTTTCTCCTTCTTTCTTCAGTCTTCTTTATCAGTTTCCTGAGACTTGGGTAATCTTCCCTTTTGCTTCAGCCTTGCTTCCAATCTCTTTTTCTTTTTCATTTCTCTATTTTGTTCCTCTCTTCTAAGTTTTTTCCCCCTTAAGTAAAATCACTCAATTAAGAAAATATTTCATGGATATAATTTTCTGATTTGTCTTAGAGTTTGTTATATAATTATAAACTTCATACCAAGGGTTAAGCATGGCAAATTATTATCAAGCTGGAAGTAGGAAACAAAAATTAAAATGCGAAGGGGAAGGTAGGGGAAGGAAAAGTAGGGAAAGAGATTAAAGAAAAGGAGAATGGAAAAGGGAAAGTGGAAACAAAGGTTCTATAAAGGGGGAAAGGAAAATGATTGAAGTGAGGAAAGGGAAATAAAAAAAGAACTAAAACACATTATGTACAGGTACAAATTCCCTATGATGAATGTAATCATTATGTATGGCAAATATGTACTAATAAGGGCTGGAGATTTAGCTCAGTGGTTCCAGCACCTGCCTGACAAGCGCAAGGTCCTGAGTTCAATCCCTGGTAACCACATACAATGCTGGACGTGGTGACTCACACCCACCAGCCATCAATACCACATACCACAGTGCAGGGCATGGTGGCTCACGCCTGTAATCCCAGCACTCGGGAGGCAGAGGCAGGAGGATTGCTGAGTTTGAGGCTTGCCTAGGCTACATAGTGAGCTCAGGGCCAGCCTGAACTACAAAACGAGACCCTGTCTCAAAAAAAAAAAAAAGTACTAATAAAATTTTTACAAATATTTATATTTTACATCTAAATATTTTTCTCAACATTTTCATTTTTTTCTTCTTTCTTTTTTTCAGCTCTATTCAGTTTTTTTCTTTCTTTCTTTCTTTTTTTTTTTTGAGACAGGGTCTCGCTTTATACTTTATGGTATGTGGTACTGATGCTGGTGGGTGTAAGTCACCACACCTGGTATTGTTGTATGTGGTTACTGGGATCAAACCAGGAACCCTGCATTTGCTAGGCAGGCACTGGAACCACTAAGCTAAATCTCTGTCCCTCTATTCATATTTCTATGGGTTGATCTGGTTTACCTGTTTAATAAATCTGACACACTCTTTTTCCCTACCCTCAACCCCTGTATGTCTTGGCTTGGTCCCTCACTTCTTTCAAGTCTTTACTCAAGAGTTTCTTTATCCTTTTAAAATTTATACATTTTAGCAGGGCATGGTGGCACACACCTATAATTCCAGTTCTTGGTAAGTTAAAACAGGAAGAGTGCCATAAGTTAAAAGACAGCCTAGAATACATAATGAGTTCAAAACCAGTCTGGGCTACACAGTGAGACCCTGATTTAAAAAAAAAAAAAATGGGCGTGGTGGCTCACGCCTGTAATCCCAGCACTTGGGAGGCAGAGACAGGAGGATTGCTGAGTTTGAGGCTTGCCTGGGGGCTACATAGTGAGCTCAGGGCCAGCCTGAACTACAAAGCGAGACCCTGTCTCAAAAAAAAAATTACACATTTCAGCAATTCTGTTATACACCCAGAGCTGTATAAATGTTGGACAGATCAAAAGAATCACAGTAAACATTTTGAGACCTGAACTAAAATGTAAAGTACTACTCAAGTGTCAAACTAACACTAAGTGGTACATGCACAGGGTAGGCCAAAAAGGAGTTTAGCAAAGGCATTGGAAAGTTAACAGAGGTTAGAGATACTTCCCACTGAAAGAAACACTGCACCTATCATGTTGATTGCCTACTAAAATAAAGAAAAAAAATAGCATTATTCAGAGGATAAGACACATAATCAAACCAAAATTTTATTTGAATTTTCCAATCCAAAATTACTTAATATACTAAAGAAGCCCCAGAAAATACGCCCAATTATGAAGGACAAAGGCAATCAACAGATGCTCCAAATATTAGAATTATCATAAAAATATTTTAAAATAGCTAATTATGGTCTTTGATGTAAAGACTAACAAACTTGAAATTAATGGAAAATACTGCTGTTCAGCAAATTTAAAAAGCCATAATAAAAGAACCAATTTAAAATTAAGAATTTAAAAACACAATATCCAAAATAATCTCTTTGTAGACACAACAGAACAGATATTAGTCAAAAATAAATGAGCTAAAAGATCAACAGAAAGTATTCAGTAAAGACAGATATGAGGAACAAGAGATAGAGGAAAAATCTTAAAAATGAAAAAAGCCTCAGAGACACATATGACATCAAAATATCTAACATTCTTGTCATTAGATTTCCAGAATAGAAAGAATGTGAGACAGAAAAAAAAATTTGAAAAACAGAATTGCTGGATTCTTTCTAAATTCTGTGAAATATAAAAGGAACTCAATAAATTCAAATGAAATAAATCAATGAAAACACTAGACATTATAGCAAACCTGTGAATATCAATATTTTGAATCTCAAAATAATCTAGAAAAAATGACAATTTACATTTTGGGGCAACTATTTTAGTGACCACAGATAGGTCCTAAAGGCAATGAGCTAAAAGCCTCGAAGTACCAGGAGAGCAAACAAAATCATTAACCCAGAATTGTATAAACAGCTAAAATAGCTCTCAGGAAAGATGCTAAGATTAAAATAACCTCGGATAAAGAAAAACTAACAGAATACACCATTGTTAAAATTGTTCAGGCTATAGAGAAATGACAGCAAATGGAAATATTTTTAAGAATGAAGAGAAGCATAAAAATAAATAAGTAAATATGACTAAGACATTTTCCTCTTAAGTTTCCTCTTACAACTTCTGAAACTAAAAAATATAAAACCATCTGGTAGGGTTCCATACATATAGTGGCAACACATACGGAGAGATGGATTAAGAGACAGCAGTAAACTTACATATTTTTTTCTACATTTTATTTAAAATAGTGTAATTTTAACAGTCGGTGACTGTGAACATTTATGTATGTATATGGTAACCCAAAGACCAACTACTCTGAACGAAATATAGTCAAACATATAAATTAAAATGTAATTTTAAAAGTTCACATAATGCAAAATAAAATAAGAACATAAAAACACAGAGAATAAAAAGAAAACAAGCAATAAAGAAGCCCAAATCTACCTGTATCATTAACTACATTAAATGTAAATCATCTAACAGAAAAAGAGATTGTCAGTGGAATTTTTTTTAAAAAACCTAACATGTGTTGTCTACAAGTAATCTACTTTAAACGTAACAACAGAGATCGACAGGAAAAAGATGGAAAAAGATATAGATAGATGGATAGATAGATAGATAAATTAAAAGTAGCCTGAGTGGCTACATAATATGAGATAAAGTATATTTCAGAACAAAGATATTACCAGGGATAAGAGGATGTACTACTAAGGACAAAGAGTAGTTTATAAAAACACATTTATTAAAATGTGTGCCTCTAAACAACAAAGTCTCAAAAGACATGAAGCAAAAATGCCCAGACCTAGGACGGAGATTTAGCTCAGTGGTTCTGGCACCTGCCTTGCAAGCGCAAGGTCCTGGGTTCGATCCCGGTAACCACATACAATGCTGAGCGTGGTGACTCATGCCTACCAGCAATCAATACCACATACCACAGTGCTGGGCGTGGTGGCTCACACCTGTAATCCCAGCACTCGGGAGGCAGAGACAGGAGGATTGCTGAGTTCGTGGCGGCTTGCCTGGGCTACATAGTGAGCTCAGGGCCAGCCTGAACTACAAAGCGAGACCGTCTCAAAAATAAAAAAAAAGCCCAGACTTGAAGGGAGAAATAGACAAATCCATAGTTCTACCTGGAAATATCAATGCTTCTTTCTCAACAACTGCTAGACCTAGTAAAGAAAACCAGTAATGATTTAGAAGACCTAATAACATTATCAAACAATTTGATACAATTGAAATTTACACAACACTCCCACAATAGTACATGACACATTCTTTCGTGAGCGACCATGGGGCATTTACCAAGATATTTTGGGGCAAAAGAAACCTTCAACTGAAGAGAACTGAATCGTATCTGTATCTTTTAAATCACAACATAATTTAAAAGTGCTATATAGTAGCTCACTTTGTTCTCTTGATATGTCTTCACTTTCCTGGCTTAGGAGAGTATATTGCTATATAATCCAGACTGTTACGACTTCAAAGCTTAGAAAGAAATCACTTAAGTGTTATTAGAGAATATTTTGGTGCACACTGCATGTCAATTGCCTTTTTAAAAACAGAAATAAAAGTAAAAGATGATTGTCATTGCAATGTTTGAGTATAAGTTTCATTTTAGATATTTCACCTCCTGACGAGTACACTTAGAATATAATTGATTATGTAGCATTCCATTTTTTGTTTGATTTACAGTCTCAGAATCACTAGTTGTTTCATACTAAAACATTCTTTCAAACACTAGTCCTTGAATGATAAGGTTTGACACATAGATGTTTAACGTGCTGAAAACATTGAATAAAGTTGCAAACAGGAGCTTGGGGTCCAGCTCCATGGTAGAACATTTACTTAGCATGCACAAGACCTTAGGTTCAATCCCCAAAATGCAAATAGTCTATTGGACAGTCACTTTCCAGCAGCTGAGACAAAATACCCCAGATCTGCAATTTAGAGGCAGTGGGGTTTATTTTGGCTTAAGTTTCAGAGCATTCAGTCCATGGTTGGTTGGTTCCAAGGCAGAAATAGCACGGCAGAGGAACATGGTTGAGGGAAAGCTGTTGAACCCCTGACAGCCAGGAAGAAGAGGAGGGAGGAAGGAAGGCAGGGAGAGAAGGACAGACAAACTGACTTTTCAGGTCACACTGTCAGTGAACTACCTCCAACTAAACTCCACCTCACACTGAGCTGTGAACTCATGGGAATGATGAGTATGGAAACCCTAAGACCCAATCACCTTTCAAAAGACCACATCTGAACGTGAGACTGAGGGTGCTTAAATCTAAACTATAACATATATACGTATTATATATGGAATATATTCTATGTATAAATTGTATATAGTGCAAACACCTTTGAAGACATGTCAAGCCAATAGTCACTGAGAATGTTAAAGGCCTCAACTGTGAATACATTCTATTCCTGCACCAGTGAATACAACAAAAATCACATAATGTAATCATGTAATTACCACATAATCATGTAATAGCATCTTGTTACTTATTTTAAAAATTTAGAAAGAAAACATCCCTAGTATAAATTTTTCCCACTAAGTACTATTTCCATTTTACAGAACACTGTGCTTGAAAACACAATTTGAAAAGTACTACCTTTAGGTCTTAAGGTTTACTTTGACTAACAATTCAATGTTTTTCTTTTTAATTCCCTGCTCCAGAGTAACAAAATATTCTGACACTGCTGAAAAACACTAGTTCAACAAAAGTACCTAAAAATATATTTCCCTGGAATGTGAGATGAAAACTAGCGCTAAAGGAGAAAAAGAAAGAAAACAGGAAATGCAGTCAAGTGAACTATGACCACAGGGAGGAATGGATCTCATTTAAGATTAGGTTGGGGATGTGTGCTGTGGGGTTTTTTTTTCTCCATAGGTTAAACTGGATTATAGCATCTGTAGGGTGGGTCACTTCCAATTTAGCTACTAAAAAATTTAAGGGGAATCATCTTTGGAGGGCTTGTACAGTATCTCAGACTTTCCGTGTCTGCTCTTACGGTATTTTAAATGCAATAAAAGACCACTAGGGGGAGAAATTCGCAGAGTACTAGACCTTTACCAGTAGTAAACTGAAAAGTCAACAGATCTCATTAGTGTACTCTCAAGAAAAAAGACTTCTATAATACGCAGCATCAAGACACCACTTTAAAATTAGTCAATAGGCAACACAGCTTTCCTGAAGCTTGCTGGCTTTACATGAAAAACCCACGTATTCTGACTATTCAGATGAGAATGCTACAAACTGATCAAAACAGGAAGAGGGGTGGGGCACAGTAAAAGGGCTCCTCTAAATCAAATGATTGCAGGGGGCTGTGGCAGTGCGTTCCAGTCGGACCACACCTTAACCCAATGTTGGCTTCGAAGGACGCACAACGACGGTTTGCAAAAAGCCTTTTTCCGAGAACCACAGCCACTTTTGGTTAGCCACTGACAAGCCGATGGCCACGGCGGGCTCTTTGCTATGCCCTCAACTATACCGTTTCCTATTCTATGGGCGTTTAGTAAATAAAGTCATTTGCTTCCAACATTCCTTTCTGTATCTCAACCTTTCCTCGTCTGCTGCTCACAGAAACAAATACACGACTCCTACGCCGTCCTAGGATGACACAAGGACTTCACTACTGCAAAAGACGGAATATTAAGTAGACCCACAACAGAAAAGCAACCTGGTCAGCAACGCACTCCGGGCGGAAAAGCAGGGCGCAGGCGCAGTGGAGACTGTTGCCCGACTTGCCCACTTCCCCCTCCCCCTCTCCTAATTTCACTTCCGGTTCTTTACACCTCTGCTTCCGGGGCACTTTAGGCTCGGCTCCTCCTCAGTTCTTACCCTCCTCTGCCCGAGGGGGGAGACTAGGGGGTGGGGAAGAGTTCGTTGTTTGTTTACACGATGTGAGCGGAAAAAGAGACCAATAAAGTTTATTCTGGAAACAAAAGAAAAAAAAACAGGGGCGACAGAGAAAGGAGACGGGGGCGGGGGCGGGGGCGTGCGTCGGGGGCTAGCTAGGAGAGGTAGCAAGAAGGAGAAAGCGGCAGTTCCGGTGCCGCCGCCGAGGTCTCGGGCTGCTGCCGACGCGGCCGCTGGGGCTGGGGCTGGGGCCGCCGGTGAGGCAGGGCTCAGGCCCGGCCGGGCAGCTCCGGAGCGGCGGGGGAGAGGGGCCGGGAGGCGGGGGCCGCGCCGCCCGCTCTCCTCTCCCTCGGCGCCGCCGCCGCCGCCCGCGGGGCTGGGACCCGATGAGGTTAGCGCCGCGGAGCCTGGAGGAGCCCGAGTGTGAGTACAGTACGGACTGGCCGTGCGCGGTGCGGCGCGGGCGCGGGCGCGGGCGCGGCGGGGACGGGGTCGGGTGGGTGCCGGGGACTCCGGGACGTGCCCGCAGTCCTGGGCGGGTGCTATCGGCCCGCGGCGGAGTTCGCCCGCCGCCCGGCTCCCTCTCGCTCGCCGGCTTCTGGCCTCTCCCCGCTGTGGAGGCGACGGCTGCCGCTCCCTCTCTTTTTCCTCGGCTCCGGTTTCCTTCCTCTGCCGTTTTGGGGGACGGGACTGCTGGAGGCTGAGGAAGTGCACCCGGGGCCGGCCCCCGGCGGCGGGGGCTCGGTCTTCGGGTCCCTCACGCCCACCCGGGCCGCGGTGGCCGGGCTGCCTGGAGCCCCGCGGCGAGAGGGCACCGCGAACTGTTCATGAGGGGCTGTCACACCCGGAGACTCCGGCCCGGCAGTCCTGCGGCCCTGCGTTCCCCTCTTCCTGGGTTTAAATCGCCCGGCAGGGGTATGAAGGAAAACCGCTCCCCTCTTCCCGCAGTTCCCCTCCCACCCTTCCTCTCGAGGTTGTTTTTTCCTTTAAGGAGACAATCAAACGTTTGGATTTTTCATTCATAGACCTGAGACATTGTCTCATGTGACTTGTGTGTTTAGGTCTATTATGTGATGATCCTGTTTCAGAGCTCCTAAGTGGCTCAGAAAGAGAGGGTAGCGCCAGGTTGGGGCTGTGTAAACACCAGACATTGTTCAGCCAGTGTGTTTTGACCGAGGCTTGAGGGGTTTATTTTAGGATGCTAAAGAAGTAGTGGTGATGGTGGCCAACCATGTTATTAGACTTGGAAATCGAAAGCTATTTTCCTAGATGTCAATAATTGGGAAGCTGTTTACGGAGCTATATAAAGAGTCGGGGAAGCACAACCAAAGAGGGCTTTGTAGAGCACAGACTGCATATTTTTTAATGAATTAGAGTTGTGATTTCGTCTTGGTGAAGCTTCCACATTCCACCACTGGCGCTTTTGTGAACATGAAGAGCACGGGTTTGCGGGGTGATGTTTTGGATCGTAGTTTGTAAGGCCGGCGAGAACGCCTAGAAAACTTAGTTAGATAAATTTCTGGTAACTCGAGACGGTGATTTCTTCCGCAACTTTTGAACCACTTTGGGCGATATTGTTCGAATGTTTTTCTGCTTAGAAACGAGATTCTTTTGGTTTATTGTTTACATTGCACCGTACAGAATTTGTGTGCTGGATTGATGCTGTAAGGAAAGTCCTAGAGAATACTTACGATACCGTGTTGCTAAATTACTTTGGTTAAATCAGTGTTCACCTGCCTGCGTGTTCAAGTTTTAAGCTTTTTTTTTTTTTTAACTGAAGCATTGAATTCTGGTTGACAGTATTGAATTCTGTTAAATTTCCATCTAAACACATGTCGTGGAAAATTTTAATTATCAGATTAACTGTTCTGCAGTGTCATCAGCCAAAATTATCTAAGGAGAACCCTGTAGGAAGTGAAATGGATGGTGTTTTTAAAGTTTTTTCATCTCATCTTTTGGGATTATGTTTTTGGGTGAAAGTAAGTGAAATTTTACCGTAACTTTTTTCAAAAGTTTTTGTGTATTTTTAAAAAATAGGTACTTTCTATTAAAATCACAAAATAGGTTATTGAAAGAAATGATAGAACATCAGAAGGGCAATAGTGTCATAAGGGAATTAAGAAAGTAATAAACACCAACATTATATCTTTCTTTGAGTATAAAGTTTGAAACATTCCTCTCAGTTGAAATTAAAGAATAGAAAATAAACCACATGTAAGTATAGGACAGTGATTTTATTTATCTAAACTTAAAAAAATTTAAATTGTAGTGCTTAAGAGTGGACGTTAAATACATATAGTTACTTAAACTGAAAAATGACTCTGTGGAAGTACATATCCTCTTACAGGGCTGCATGTATGTACAAGAGATACTGTGAAAGAGCAGTGGCTCTGCCTGGCTGTGTGCATGGAACAGTGCTGGAGGCAGAGCTTCCTTCCTGTCAGGATAAGATCCTCTCCATCCCGAGTCAGTATTCCCTCAAAAACACCTAAATTTAGAAATAAAGTAACTCTTTAAAAGTAGATCAGTGATTTTTTTCCCTAAAAGTTTATTTCGTATGTAACTTATTTCCTATTAGTCCTTTACTGAATAAAGATTCTTTTAAAAGTTGCGATTATCATGGAAAGGGCCTTCTGTTGATCTGTTTATTTGAAGAGAGCTACCTTAATCCTGTTTGATCCCTTCAACAGCTACAGTAGTGGTAAAAAGATCACTTCTTTATTCTATATCTTGAATTCCAAAATAAGAGTAATTTTAAAAAATGAAATGTGTTTCTTAAGCTCCATAAAAGATTTCATCTCCAGTGAAACTATTTATGATTTTAAAACTTTTCAACCTCAGAAGCATAAATCTTAGAATACCATGCATGGTATATTAGTGATCATAGTTTCTTTTTAAGTGTTATTTCTCTCAAGCTATGTAACAGTCCTGTATATAGAGCAACATTACTATCTCTATGAAACTATACTATCTGAAGTCAGACAGGTGGCAGGTGATTCTGTCAAAATCAACTTTTTTGGGGAGGTACCAAGAATTAAACTCAGGACCTTACACTTGTGAGGCAGGGACCAGAAGCACTGAGCTAAAATCCCCGGCACAAAACTAATATTTTCAGACTCCTTTCACTCTCTAATCTGCTTTACCTTTTTTTTTTTTTTTTTTTTTTTTTTTTTTTTTTTTTTTTTTTTTTTTTTTTTTTTTTTTTGAGACAGGGTCTCACTTTGTAGTTCAGGCTGGCCCTGAGCTCACTATGTAGCCCAGGCAAGCCTCGAACTCAGCAATCCTCCTGTCTCTGCCTCCTGAGTGCTGGGGTTACAGGCGTGAGCCACCACACCTGGTCCTGTGGTATGTGGTATTGATGGCTGGTGGGCGTGTGTTACCACGCCCAGCATTGTATGTGGTTACTGGTGATCGAACTCAGGACCTTGTGTTTGTGGGGCAGGCGCTGGAACCACTGAGCTAAATCTCTGGCCCATGCTTTATCATTTTTATAGTTAGACTACAGAAACTAGGTCCAGAGAGTTTCACTTTCTTGCAATCACTTATTCTCATGTTTGTAGTAATAAATACATATGTTAAATATCTTTTACAGTTTAAACAGTTTTTAATTTTGGCTACATGTTAGAGTCATCTAGGAAGCTTAAAAAATACCAATACCAGGGTCTTATCCTCAGAGATTCTGATCTAATTGGTCTGAGATGGAGCCCAGCACATTTTGTTTTATTTGTTTTAAAGTTCAGGTAATCCTGACTGACAAAATTGTAAAGCCCTTGATTTCAAGGACCTGAATGGTCTGGTCCTTGCTACTCTATCTAGGTACATTTCCTTTCTTTATTCCTGCACTTTCCCTGGTCTTTGCATGCTGTTGTGAGCAAATGCTATTTGTACTTCCTGAAAATGTACCCTTAATACTCCTTCCTTAACTCACTCCTCATCTTTCCCCTCACCTCCTTTGAAAAGTGTGGGCTAGGTATCCCTGCTTATTGTACCCATGGATCATACTGCATTATAATTAATAAGGGCAACTAGATTTTTATTCTTTTTTTTTTTTTTTTTTTAGACAAGGTCTCGCTTTGTAGTTCAGATTGGCTCTGAGCTCACTATGTAGCCCAGGCAAGCGTCAAACTCAGCAATCCTCCTGCCTCTGCCTCCCCAGTGCTGGGATTACAGGCATGAGCCACCACGCCTGGCACTGTGGTATGTGGTATTGATTGCTGGTGGGCGTGAGTCATCACACCCAGCATTGTATGTGGTTATCAGGGATCGAACTCAGGGCCTTGCACTTGCGAGGCAGGCGCTGGAATCACTGAGCTAAATTTCCGGCCCTAGATTTTTATTCTTGAACAATATTTTTAATAATTTAACATTTTTGGCCCCTAAAAGTGTACATTCCTGAAAAGGCCACAGATAGGAATTTCTTTTGGAGACATTTGAGATGTTATAAATTATATCAAGAAAAACACTCAACCCCAAGTGCATGTGCATGCAGGCACACACATAAACACACCTATATAGCTGAATATAGTGACCATTATTAGACACATCACTGCACGAGAAATCAGTAAACTTGAATTCAGATCTCTATTTTAACCCAAACATTGGGCATATCTGTCTCTTCAGGCTTCACCTTCATCTGTAACATAAAGGGATTCTGCTAGATGTTTTGTATCAGTGGTGGTGAACCTACAGTGTGCAAGCCACAGCAGGTTTATATCATTGAAATTCTAAAATGTTCACGCTCACTGTTTTCTATATGGCTTAGTAATGTGTTCTTGAGATTCTATAAGTACTAACTGTGTTTCCTTTGAAATCTAATGTAAGTTGGTTCAAAATCCAGTTCATACTTACTGGGAGGATTTCTGAGATAGATTTCCTAATCTGTATAAGGGGAATAATTACTACTTAATAAAGTTGTCGTTAAATTACATGAGATGGTAGCTCCAAGAGAGTTCTTGAACTGGATCAGGTACTTAATAAAATGTTCATTTCCTTTTAGGAGGTGTTTGATCTCATGAGTAAATTTATCTGAGATAAAAGGACACAGTTTTTGTGCTAAGTTCTGTTTTCCACTTTACTGACTGCTGGCATTGCAGGTGTGATTAGGGACCAGAAACCACTGTGGTTTTTAGTTTCATTTTCTGCGAACCCAGTTCTTCTGCCAGACACCCAGGAGCTGGTGTTGGTCAGCTTGTTTGGGAAATAATTAGGACTAAAATTTTAACCTGACAATTTAACAAAAGCCAGTTGTTAATACACTAGATGTTTGTGTATGTATGTATGTATGTATGTAGCTAGGTAGATATAGATATGAGTTGGGGAGAGGAGAGTTTAAATTGATCACCATATGCCATTGCCAAAGATGAGTAACATTAGACTTGAGTATTTAAAAGAATGGAACACCTTAAAATTAAGAATGTTTTATGAAAGAAGTTCCAGAGATGTTGGTAAGATTTGTTTACCAAACCTTAAAATTTAGTAATCATTAATTTCCAGGTGATAATGGAAATACAGGAGAAAATTGGTTTTCTGATAAGGGCCAGTTCCAGAAGATAGGCACAACTAGTATTCCCAGTGTCAGACTAGCAGCTGTAGGTATCAGACTAAAGTTGATGTTTTTTCTATGTTTGGGTGCCATGTTTCTTAATTTTACATAATGATCTTATTTGGTAGTATTGTGAGTAACGACATGATGTAGTATTGCTTTCCTAAGGTCTGTTACCAGTCCTATCTCTCTATCAATTAAAATTGCTTAGGGGCTGGAGGGTTAGCTCAGTGGTTCTGGCACCTGCCTTGCAAAGTGAGACCCTGTCTCAAAAAAAAAAAAATTGCTTACCTGTAAGTTTTCATAAAAAGTGAATTGAATAAATGATCGTTTTGGAAAAAACAGTGAAAGAAAATTTAAAACCCATAGATAAGAGAAATTGAAGTACTAGGATGCAAAAGAAATACAAGGCAACATACACTGAAGTTGATTGAGCTTGCTGGAGATCTTTGTCACTCAAAAATGTTACTCAATTCTAGGTAATACTGATAGTTAAATACCTTATTCACGTTTAATTCTTTGTTACATGAGCATGAAGAGACAGCCTACAGAATGGGAAAAATACTGCTAGCTCTTCCTTGGACAGGGGACTAACATCTAGAATATATAAAGAACTCAAAACATTAGACTCTTCAAAAATAAAAGACCCACTCAAAAATTGGGCAACTGAAATGAATACACACTTTTCAAAAGAAGTACAATGACCAAGAAATAAGCAAAAAAATGTTCTGCATCTCTGGCTATTAGAGAAATGCAAATCAAAACAACACTGAGGTTTCATCTTACTCCAGAAAGAATGGCTATCCTAAAAAAAAAAAAATCAAATAATAACAAATAGTGAAGAGGCTGTGAGGAAAAAAGGAAACTTCTACATTATTAGTGGGAATGGAAACTGCTCTGGATGAAAATCACTCTGGAGATACCTCGAGAAAATAAAAATAGAAATTCCCTTTGATTCAGCCATTCCCCTTCTAGGTGCCTTCCCAAAAGAGTTAAAAAACGATTCTTATTACAATGACATGTGCATGCCCGTGTATATTGTAGCACAATTCATAACTAGCTAAATCTTGGAAGCAGCCTATAAGCTTGTCAACAATTCAGTGGATAAAGAAAATGTATTTATGCCAGGCGTGGTAGCTCACGCCTGTAATCCCAGCACTCGGGAAGGCAGAGGCAGGAGGACTGCTGAGTTCGAGGCCTGCCTGGGCTCCATAGTGACCTCAGGGCCAGCCTGAACTAAAAAGTGAGACCCTGCCTCAAAAAAAAAAAAAAAAAAAAAAAAAAAAAAAAAAAAAAAAAAAAAAAAAAAAAAAAAAAAAGAGTATCTATAATGAAGTAGTATTGTACAATAAAGGATAAACTTGAGGAATTCATAGGTTAATGGATGCACGTCAAGACTATAATATTAAGTAGAATAAATTAGACATACAAGTTTAAATGTCACATTGTTTCTCATATATGATAAACTATATATATAGATAGAAACAGAGAAGGAAGGAGGGAGGGAGCAAAATAATAGTAGGAAGTAGGGAGAACTTTTTCAAATGGGAAGGGTAACAGATGAGGGAAAGGGAAAGAAGGGGAGGGAAAAGTAAAAGAATTGGGAGAAAAAAGGAGGTAGAGATTTTGCATATGGGAAAAGGGCCAAGAGATGGAAGGAGCAGGGAGAGAAAGGAGGGGTAGATGATGAAAAGAGAATTAAAATGTGTTAATCCATATACCAACTCCCCACAAGGAATGTGAACATTATGTACTCCAAACATGTACTAATAAATAAATATTTTTAAAAATTCTTTATTACATGAGTCATTTAAGCCTAGTTAAGGTATTTTTAGATGTTCTTTCTCTCCTTCCTCAGTTACTTAGTTCAGAGAGTTTAAAGAGTCAAGTTCTTCAATGAAGAACTTCTAAGTTTGTGATAAAAGTGGTAGTTTGGTGCTCTCATTTTCCCCAAATTTTGTATTTCTTAAAGTGAAGCTGTTTTGTTGTTGTTGTTGTTTTTAATTATTATGTGTTAGAGAGCTGGGGATTTAGCGCAAGTGGTACTGCACCTACCTTGGAAGCACAGGGCCCTGGTATCACCAAAAAAAAAAAAAAGCTATACAAAATAGTTATTTTAAATTTACATAATATAGGCATAATAACTTTTATATTTGACCTGACAGTTAAATATTTATATTGGCAGTTAACATAGCAGTTGTTCTAAGTTGTACTCATTGATAAGTGTTAAATTTTAGTAACTTCCAGTGTATATTACAGTTGTAACAAAGAAGTCTGTCATGGCTAGCATTGCCATTTGAAAAATGTGGGGGTGCACTTTGTAATCTTAGCTGCTAAGAGGCTGAGGGAAGAAGATCCTAAGTTTGAGGCCAACTTGAGCAACTTAGCAAGACTCTGTCTCAAAATATAAAAAGGTTTAGAGAGGTAATTCAGTGTTAGAACATCCCTGGGTTCCATCCCCAGGACCAGAAAAGGAAAAACATACATACATACATACATACATACACATATATATGATTAACATATATATTAAATTAACATATATATATATTAGATTTTGAATATTTATTTAATTGACCCAGTCAGTATTGTGATGTGAGAAAAATTGTACAGGGCTAGGATCATTCTGTTATAATCATAACTTTTTGATAAATCATTAAGAGTAAAGCTCAACAGAGAATTGTATCTTAACAGGTACTGTACAAATTCAAGACAATATTTTAAAGAGAATTTTGAACATACATAGTTTAAACAGGAGACAATGTTATATTCAGTTTTGTAATCTCAACTCCTACCATACTGCCTGAATGTTAGATAATCAGTGAGTATAAAGTTTTTTTAAGAATAGAATCATATTTGAGAATTAAAAATATTTTTGTTATATTTCTATTAGTATGGCTATACAGTTTAAAAAAGAGTAATAGTCAATAGTGAAACAAGGCCAGGGGTTTAGCTCAAGAGGTACCATGCCTACCTTGGAAGCACAAGGACCTGAGATTAATTTCCCCATATCACCAGAAGAAAAGAACAAAGAAAAAAAAAGTGAAACATAGGTAAATTGTTTCATCACAGTCTTAGTTGATCAGTTGTTGAGTATAAATTTGAAGTATATAAGAATTACTTTTTTCCAGTTGTGGTGATGAACGCTTACAATTCCAGCCACTGGGGAGGCTGAGGTGGAGGATCTCAAGTTTAAGACCAGCCTAGACAAGTTAGCGTGACCCTATCTGAAAAAAGGGTTGAGAGATGTAGTTCAGCGGTATAATGCTTGTTTGAAATCTGCAAACCCCAGTGTTCTATCCTGAGCACTACAAATGAAAAAAAAAATCTAAGTTGTTAACTAGGTGCATATTTCTGTTAACATTTTAGAAACATTTCAGTCTACAGCCATACCACACTGAATGCGTTATTTCGAGGCTTAAAGACCGAAAGTTTAAGAGGCTATGTGTAATGGTGAAAATAACACTGTATCAGAATCAGAAAGTGTGGATTCCACATCCAACTATTAATAAGCTAGTCTTGGATCTTGCTGTTTCAGAACTTACTCTTCACCTGCAGAATTTCTAAGGTTTTTTTACGATTATCAGATGCTGTGAGAGTCCTCATTTTTTATAGTCTGTTTCTCATTTCTGAGAAGGTTAAGTAGTTAGTAAGCCAATCTCTGATTGGGAAGACAGTCTATCTCAGTGTCTTGTGTTTTCAGAAGCTACAGTTTTTTTGTCTACGTACTTATGAACTTGGCCATATTTGAAAGCTTCTATGTAAAAATTCTGTAGCAGCCAAAAGCTGCAATTGGAAAAGAAGGAAGTGAAAAGATTTTTACCCCCTTTCCAAAGGAAAGTGACTTTGGAAAACTAAACTTACTGTGAGTTTAGTCATTTGCTTACTGGCACTGAAAATGGTAAAATGACTGACAGGCATTTAGAATAGGTCAACACTACACAGCAGTTGCTAGGATTATGATAGCCAACAGACCTGTCACAGTACTGTTAATAGACATTAGACATCATCCTTACGTGCTAAAGACTTCTAGGAAAACATATTCCATAATTTCCCTTGGTAACCCACTCCACTAAATACCAGAAAAATTTGTTCCAATCTTAGAAACATACTTCCAGAAGCATAGTAAACTTTTTTTTTTTTTTTTGGTAATTCTGTCCTCAGTTATTGAGATGAATGTATGGAAAGATGGTGAAAATCATTGTCCTTGTTTATGCTATTGATTTGGTTTTTTCTTTTGTTCTATTTACTTTCAAGTTTTGAGTCTTAATTTGAACAGCAAACTGCTTGAGTAGTGAGATGTTCTTATTTTGAGTATTCATTTTTCAGCAAAGCAAGCAGATTTTTGTGGCTTAGTTTTCTTTGCAAGATCTTGCTTTTTCAAGTACTTTTCATGATGGACTTATTATTACATGTTTAAACCTGAAAATACTCCCGTGTTAGAAAAACAACTGACTGTTTTGAGCCTAAAAATGAGTAATTGTAATCCCTACACCTTGGGAAGTTAATTTATTCACAGATCCAAAACTTCGGTGGTAGTAGTGTTAAATTAGCTACTATTCTGTGAATGAAGACTTATGGAATATATCATCAGATGTAAAGCAGAATTCATGAGGAAAACTGGGGAAAGTATTTAAATTATGGATGACTTTAATCCAAAATAAAACCATATATAACAGCAAAGGAAATAAATAATGATGTTTTGAAACTGTAATTTTATACTTGTTTTATAGGAGGTTTTCTCATTCAATAGAAATGACCAACTTTAAACTTTCTTAGTGACATTGTGGGACTCCAGGTTTCTTCAGAATCATTTTTATTAACAGTAATTTGTAGCTACTAAAGCACAGCTAAATGTATTATGCTGTGGTCTTTTCTCATTGAATATGAATATGAGACTAATTTTTCCCCTCAACCAAAATTTGGCCAAGAAATCTGACAACAAGAAAAATATTTGAAGTTAGTGTAGTCTGAGAAAAACCACAAGTATGGTATACATAGTCTGCTTTAATTTTTATTTCCTTTTCTAAATACCCATCTTACTAGCTAACAGGATGTGATCTCGAGCCTGACCATGGGATTGCTAGTTTAGTAATTTTTAGTAGGTTGTTTAATATGTCTGGGACAAATACTCTCTGGATAGTATGTATTTTCTCACTCGTAAAAAAGGGATAACTACTCCCTGCATCATAATATTGTAATGAAGCTTAAATGAATAATACATGCAAGCATTTAGGATAGTACTTCGCATATAATAAGCACTCAGTAAATATCTAAGTAGTTATCAATTCTTTACTGTTTCCTTTTTGTTCTATGAAACTTCTAAAATTTCCTTGTGGCTGTAGGACTCTGAATGGAGATTTAGCTTGACAGAAATGAAGACATAAGAGACATAAGATTATTAAGTGAATGAAGGTACATTTTTTGCATCCAGTCTAAGTTTACTATGGAGTTATTTTTCTCTGTCCATTCCTGGAATCTCAGAATCCCCAGCAGATATCTTAATAACATTTTGCCATTGATGCAATACTTGTTTCATGCTCTAGGTATTTCCTCTTTATGCACCAAAGACGCACTGTGTGTATCATATTGTCACATAGTTCCTTTTATACAAAACCTCATGTCCTGTATTAAACCTGCTTGTACTCACTTGTTCATTCTACCTGTTATGAAGTCTTTATTAAGTATAGTATTTACTCTTGTATGTAGATACCATTTTATTCATCATGTAGTGTGTGCTGACTGGACATTGTGTAAGTCATTTATATGAAAAGAAAGCAGTCATGTGTTTTGTTTATTTCCATGTATTCAGTATAAGTATTTCCCTTTAACCAGCTATTTTACACTGCCTAGCACTACTGATAAAAATTTCTATGGTATTATCAGTATTGTTGTTACATTATATAAATGAGACTTAGCTCATGTTTAAGTTTATGGCTAACATATATATGTTTTATATTTTCTTATCTCTTTTCTTTTTAGCAATTTTGACCAAACTTTCTTGATAGTCATTCAGTGTAAATTACTTGTCTCAAGTTGAGGAATAGTCTTAATTTCTAAATCAGGAATACTAATATACAGTAATACATAATATAACACTTTTAAAGGCTATCTGTATTGTATGTTGTTATGGACATTGTTTCAGAAAGTGTCAAATTTTAGTCATAATTGTTCAGATAATTTTGTTATTTTAAAGAATGATTTTTTTAAAAAAATTAGGAACTTCCAAACCTTTTTCTGAGGTACTGGATATTGAACCTAGGGCTTTGTGCATACCAGGCAAGTGCTTTGCCACTGAGCTATATCCCCACCTCATCAAACATTTAGAATACATGTAAAAATATACAAGTTAGTTTCTTTAGGGGTGGGGTGGGGTGGGGTTTTACTCAAATGGAAAAACACTGGGACATTAGACTGCTGTAATACTGACCAAGAGTTTATTTGTATACTATAGAGTTACGCCTAACCTCAACATTGCAGTTAAGATACTTATATTTAAATGACACCACAAAGAACTCTTAAGTAAAGAGTTGCTGGTAACAATTTCTTTGATTTTTCTAAATGTACCCTAAAGTATATTTTGAGTGCCCAAACTCAATCTTTAATATCATGAATAGCAGAATAGGAAGTATTTTGTACTTTTTTATACATTA
Organism: Thryonomys swinderianus; assembly: GCA_004025085.1. Lineage (NCBI taxonomy): Eukaryota > Metazoa > Chordata > Mammalia > Rodentia > Thryonomyidae > Thryonomys > Thryonomys swinderianus. The sequence goes on from PVIC010013341.1 coordinate 20,943, forward strand.
GTTTTCTTTAGTTTCTTTAATCTTCCCATTAATGCTTCAGTATACATATGTAGTCTCTTCACTTCAAAGATTTAGGAAACATCCAATCAGTATAGTGGAATCTCATCACATTTAATTTACATGAAATCATTTGTATATACATAGCCAAATATACAAATATGATCTTATGTAAAAATGATAAGTATTGTAGTCACGACCCATTGTTGAGCTTTTTCAAAGTAGATATGAGATTAAATGTGAACTTGCTGCCCTTTCAGTTGTTCCTAGTGCCTGGGTATGAACATTGTACTGTGCTGAGTGTGATTCTGTTAATCATATGTAACGTTCATACAACCCTCTTACTATGCAACTTCTACTACTCAACCAATAAACACCAGTCTGTTCCTAGAAAGAAATTGGTGCTTAGGCTTGCTAGACAGTTTTGTTGGTCTCCAAGGTGGTTCACTGATAGACTATAACAAACTGTCATCTATTCCTTCTCTTTGATACACATACATGTGTTTACTCATGCATGAAATCAGGCCTTTCTAATGTATGTACTTCATATATGGTAGATATATGTATCATACATTTTAGATTGTTGTATATGCATTATATTTTTGTACAAAATATTCTGTACAAGGTGATACCTATACAAAAAAACCCCCACAAAATTTACATGCTTCATAGGTGACTTAAGAGATTTTCCAAGGAAAATTTTGACTCTGTATACCCAGGGACTATGTTTGCATGATCCTGTTTCTGGATGATAGGACCCTAGAAACATCACTTTCAGTAACAAGATTTTAGATGTGTAAAATGTAAGTAATCGGTTTCACATAGTTAGCAGGTAGGTTAATATTAGTCTAGAATAGCAACTCTCCCATTATGCTACATCAAACCCTCCCTCTTCCCTCAATGTGAGAGAAAGCATGTCTAGACCCAGTAGCCATGCTTTTTGCCAGCCAGCCAAATAACACATGGTACCTTATCACACACTTTTCTGTTTACAGTATTGTAGATGAAGGAGCATGTCTTCCCCACATTGTTTAGAGAGGACATAAGTTGGACACTCACACAAAGGGAATTAGTATTATGTAAGTAAGTAACCATTTTCTGTCTTGTAGTCTTTGCATTTCTCTTGGCAGAAGAGTTAGCAGAACCCCACTTGTTGTATTCATAAAATAAATTCTGCTTAGTATGCTTGATTTTGCTTTAGCAAATCTATAATCTTATAAAAAATAGACAGGAGATGAAATATAAATAGCATTCAGTCTCTTGATCAAAGGACAAAATGCTGTGAGAATAATTCCTAATAATCTACTTCCATATTCTTCTAATGTGACTCAACAGTAATCCATCTAAGGAATGAAGCATAGTTTTCAAAATTGTCTTCAGAATTTGGGCTGTGAAAGTATACATAATTAGTAAACATAATTAGCTGAATGATTACATCATTTCCCATTTGTTGAATAACCCCTGTGGTTGGCAGAATGCTAGACCCTTAGTATGTAATAGCAAATAGTACAAATACAGTGTGTGAATGTACAGTTAACATTTACCTTCACAAATACCTTACATCACTTATATAGTATACTATACATAGATTTATATACTACTTTGTACCAAAATGTTTTTCTTTTTTTTTTGAGACAGGGTCTTGCTTTGTAGTTCAGGCTGGCTCTGAGCTCACTATGTAGCCCACGCAAGCCTCGAACTCAGCAATCCTCCTGTCTCTGCCTCCCGAGTGCTGGGATTACAGGCATGAGCCACCACGCCCGGCACTGTGGTATGTGGTATTGATTGCTCGTGGGCGTGAGTCTCCACGCCCAGCATTGTATGTGGTTTCCGGGATCGAACTCAGGACCTTGCACTTGCGAGGCAGGCACTGGAACCTCTGAGCTCTACCAAACCCTCTGGCCCTACCAAAATGTTTTTACAAAGATACTATATTCAGCAATCTAAAACAGTATAAGTGATCATTACACATTGTATAAATATATTGAGATTCACATTATACTTCACAAATACATACTTCTACTGCATGTCAATTAAAATGTATATGTGAATGCCGGACGTGGTGGCTCACGCCTGTAATCCCAGCACTTGGGAGGCAGGGACAGGAGGATTGCTGAGTTCGCGGCGGCTTGCCTGGGCACCATAGTGAGCTCAGGGCCAGCCTGAACTACAAAGTGAGACCCTGTCTCAA
>PVIC010013341.1:23230-38358 GCA_004025085.1 Thryonomys swinderianus
TCCTGCCTCTGCCTCCCGAGTGCTGGGATTACAGGCCTGAGCCACCACACCCTGTATTGTGTGTGGTTTCCAGATCAAACCAGGGACCTTGCACTTGCTAGGCAAGCACTGGAACCACTGAGCTAAATCTCTGGCCAGTTCTCTCTTTAAAAAAAAAAATGTGTTTGGGCAATTAACAGTAATTTTGAACAGGAAAAGTGATAACTTTTAAGTAAAAAAATTAAGGCTAACTAATGACAGAAAACTAACCCAACACCCCTGATATAAAAATATACTGCTGGGCCCGAGGGTTAGCTCAGTGGTTCCGGTGCCTGCCTCGCAAGCGCAAGGTCCTGAGTTCAATCACGATCCCCGGTAACCACATACAATGCTGGGCGTGGTGGCTCACGCCTGTAATCCCAGCACTTGGGAGACAGAGATAGGAGGATTGCTGAGTTCGAGGCTTGCCTGGGCTACATAGTGAGCTCAGGGCCAGCCTGAACTACAAAGCGAGACCCTGTCTCAAAAAAAAAAAATACACACACACTATTGCCAGGCATGGTGGCTCACACCAGCACTCGGGAGGCAGAGGCAGGAGGGTTGCTGAGTTCAAGGCTTGCCTGGACTCCTCAGTGAGCTCTGGGCCAGCCTGAACTACAAAGTAAGACTTTGTCTCAAAAAAATGCATATACATACATATGTAGAGATATTCAAATATATATTTATACATACTATCAAATTAGACTAAGAGTTTAATACCAATGCATAAGCATTGATAGTAAAATTAATAAAAGCGGGGAAAATCCCAGCAAAAAAAAAAAAATTCAGGGCCCGGGATTTAGCTCAGTTATTCAGACGCCTGCTTTGCAAGCGCAAGGTCCCACGCTGGATCCCCGGTAACCACATACCACAATGCCAGGGGCCAGCCTGAACTACAAATGAGACCCTGTCTCAGAAACAAAACCCTAATTCAGAAGATCTGTAATCCTGGGAAATCTGAATTTTAATGTATTCCTTTTCATGATCTTAATGCATATGATCCCAGGACAAGTTGTTAAGAAACAATGACTTTGGGATAAAGTACAGTCTCATTAATATAATTCTACCCACAGGTTGGCATCAGCTACCCTTTCTTTCTCTTCTCATTTTCTGCGCTTTCCTGCATGAAGTGCTGTACACTCTGGCCATTTTAAACTGCCTCTGTCTCATAGAAGTCTCTGAATTTGATTCCTGCTGCTTAGCAGCAATTGTATTAGTCACCTTTCTGTTGCTGGGACAAAATACCTGACATAAAGGAGATTTTTTTTTTTTTTTGAGACAGGATCTTACTTTTGTAGTTCAGGCTGGCCCTGAATTCACTGTGTAGTCCAGGCAAGCCTCGAACTCACAGCAATCCTCCTGCCTCTGCCTCCCCCAGTGCTGCGATTACAGGTATGAGCCACCATGCTGGGCACTGTGGTATGTGGTACTGATTGCTGGTGGGCGTGTCACCACGCCCAGCATTGTTGCATGTGGTTACCAGGTCAAACTCAGGCCCTTGAGCTTGCGAGGCAGGCACCAGAACCACTGAGCTAAATCTCTGGCCCAAGGAGAAAATTTTTATGTTGGCTCATGGTTTCAGAAGTTTAGGTCCACCGGGCGTGGTGCCTCATGCCTGTAATCCCAGCACTCAGGAGGCAGAGGCAGGAGGATTGCTAAATTCCAGGTTTGCCTGGGCTACATAGTGAGCTCAGGGCCAGCCTGAACTACAAAGTGGGACCCTGTCTCAAAAAAAAAAAAAAAAGAAAAATTACATACAATATTTGCTTACAGTTATCTAGCTTATAAGTATAGACCTAGGACTCACTGAAGATATTTTCGAGTTTTTAGGAGAGACCATGGCAGTAAAATTAACCTCCTTCTTTGAGCATTTTTTCTCTTGCCTCAGATGCACTTGACTTGTCATCTTTAGAGGACTGTTTTAATAAATTTTTCATCATATTTATACTTTATAAAATAATTCCTTTTCCTCTAGGGCAAGAAGAGATTACTGGACATTAAGCTGTTTATCACTTTCATGTTCACCACCTACACTCAGTTTTGTAATGCATATTTGTAACCTTTGCAGAGAACATAGTGCCTACTGGGATATTCACATATTTTTGTTTAATTAAATTTATATAGGAAATACTTTCTTTGCAACAATTAAGGCAAAAAGCTCTGGATGTGTAAGTACTCAAATGGGTTTCCATTGTAGCTTTGAAAGCTCCATTTCCAGAGTTTAGATGCATTTATCTTTGCTGTAGTCTTCATTCTTAAGGTGTTGATGGAAGTCAAAGACCAGCTGCAAAGTTCAAATCTAGTATGCAATAAAATGAATGTAACTATGGTTTAAACCAAATGTTAGCAGTGAAATATTTAGTAGCAACTGTTCTTTTAAAAGAAACATTTTAGATAATTAGAGTCATCTTATAATATTCTTATACCCAGCTGTCAGCTTTTTACTTTTTCTGCCAATATTTCTGGAACTAAAACCAAGAAATGGAAGTTAGGGTACCATACTTTGAGATAAATTAAACATTTGGAAAAACAAAGTTAGAAGATTTCCAAAAGAAGCTCTTCCATTCCTCAAAAGATTTTTATAAAAAGTAAATATGTATCTGTAATTCCCCAATATTGAACTGTGATGATAGGAACATTTGTAAAATGGAAGAATAGTCTCAATTGAACATAATTAAATTCAAATGTTTTAATTTCAGTTTTGAAATTTTCTGTTACTGTCCCTTAATTTTATTACCATGTGTAGTCAAAATCTCACTATCTCTCTTTTTTTTGAGACAGGGTCTTGCTTTGTAGTTGGCTGGCCCTGAGCTCACTATGTAGCCCAGGCAAGCCTCGAACTCAGCAGTCCTCCTGTCTCTGCCTCCCGAGTGCTGGGAACATCTCACTATCTCTTACATTCTCTCCTTTCACCCTTTCTACTTTTAAGATACCTTAATCTTCATTTCCTATGACATCAACTTTCAATAACTTTAATTTTTCACTGTACCCTCATCCTCAAGTCTTTTTTTACACTGTTAAGTAATAAAATTAACAGTAATGAATTCTAAACTGGTATTTAATCCTCATATTTTGACTATATGTAGATTTTAGGAGTTGAAACTAATGTTATCAATATGATTACATAAAAATGTTTCACTTTACAACCAAGGGGAATGAATGCTGTAGTTAGAGTTCTTTCTCTGAATCCATAGAAAGCATCACAAACAATCTTAGTATTTATGTGACACATTTTATCTTTGTACACGTTCCTCATATTGTTTAAAATTGTGCTGGTTGGTGTATTTTATTTTGCGACTATTTCTTGTTTTTTCCTCTAAACTTTCCAGTTATTTTCTTTTTTTCCTATTGTGAAAATAAAAACATGCATTGTTAGCTGTGGCCTTAAAATACTGCCTGACTTGTCAGTTCTTTCATTTTTTTCATGAGCACCTTACTTTGACAATAAAGATTTCATCTTCTAATTTGGACTTACTACTTTTTATGATTAATATAAAACTACTGCAGCAATTTTTCTTAATTGTTTGCCTATTTGGACACTGGGACAGTTTTCTTTTTTTTTTTTTTTGCTTTTTGGAGACGGTCTCACTTTGTAGTTCAGGCTGGCCCTGAGCTCACCTATGGTGCCCAGGCAAGCCGCCGCAAACTCAGCAATCCTCCTGTCTCTGCCTCCCGAGTGCTGGGATTACAAGTTTTCTTAATTTTAATATGTGATATCTTCCCCCTTTTTGATTTCCACATTAGTTGACTGTAGTAATTATTGAATTTAATCATCTTAGAACAGGCTCAGAAGAAGTAAAACTTTGAGAACCTAATGGTCTGGACATACGTATCTTTAATTTTCTTTTTCCAACATGATAGTTTTCTGGATGTAGAATTTCTTGTCTAATTATTTTCCAACCTATTTTAATTACTTAATAGTTTTTCATTTCTAATATTGAGGAGAACAGTGTTGTTAGATAATTGGTTCCTTTGTTGATTGTCTGTTTTCTTTTAAGTCTTCTGTTATTTATTGTCTCGTATAGAATTTTTCAAATATTTGACAAATGAGTGACTCTTTTAATTTAAACCTGTCTCTTTAGCTCATACTTTTCTCTAATACCCCTTTCATCTTTCTCTGACCTCAGAACTTCAGAATGATGAGTGTGTTTTTTGAGCCTTATGGATTCATGAGGGTTTTTTGTTTTGTTTTCATGTATGTCTGACAGTATTTCCTTTTTAATTTACAAATACAGGTGAAATGCTGTGTCATTAAATTTTCATTATTATTTTGAATAAAGATGAGCAATTTTTATTTTATTAGCCATTTGCATTACTGTTGATGAACTCTCAGTTCATTAGTTTTTACTGATTTTTAATTAGTGCTGATATTTTCCCCCTACACATACAAATTATTTCTCATGTAGCTTCATTTATCAGTCTTTTCATTTTTAGTTAGAAAAGAATTCTGTATACATATTTTTAAAATTTTTTTCAGGCCAAGTATTTAGCTCAGTGCTTCTGGCATCTGCCTCTCAAGCACAAGGTCCTGAGCTCATTATCAAGTACCACATACTACAGTGGCAGGTGTGGTGGCTCAGGTCTCTAATCCCAGCACTCAGGAGGCAGAGGCAGGGGGATTACTGTTGAGTTCTGGGCCAACCTAAACTAGAAAGTGAGACCCTGTCTCAAAATTTAAAAATAAGTAAATAAATTAGAAACCTACCATTTTTTCAAGTGTCTAACTAGTTACATACGATCTGATTTGAAATGACATTTTAGCATAATATGTTTTTGTTTTTTAATTTTTGTATAGTCTGTTCTGATTCTTAAGGCATTTATCATTTACTTATTGTACTTTTATAATATGTTTTAGTATCTGGTAAGGCTATACCCGACTCTCTTTCTCCCTTCCCTAATATTTTGAACAACTTTTTAAATTTAATTCTAAAAATGTAACAAACACATACCTTATTGGTGTTTTGTTGGGATTAAAATGTTTAAGTCACCTAAACAAGAATGGACATCATTATGAATTTCTATCTTTTTGTCCAAGAATGTGGTACGACTTTTCACTTCTTCAAGTCTTTGTTTTGTTTTGTTTTTTGAGACAGGGTCTCACTTTGTAGTTCAGGCTGGCCCTCAGCACACTATGTAGCCCAGGCGAGACTCGAACTCAGCAATCCTCCTGCCTCTGCCTCCCAAGTGCTGGGATTACAGGGGTGAGCCACCACACCCGGCTTCAAGTCTTTGTTTTTCAGAGCATTTTAAAATGGTCCTCATTGGGCCAGAGATTTAGCTCAGTGGTTCTGGCACCTACCTCGCAAGCGCAAGGTCCTGAGTTTGATCCCGGTGACCACATAGAATGCTGGGCATGGTGGTTCACGCCTGTAATCCCAGCACTTGGGAGGCAGAGGCAGGAGGATTGCTGAGTTCGAGGCTTGCCTGGGCTCCATAGTGAGTTCAGGGTCAGCCTGAACTACAAAGCAAGAACCTGTCTCAAAAAAAAAAAAAAAGGTCCTCATTTTTCTTTTTTTGTTTATTTGTTTTTTTGTTTGTTTTTTGATTTTTGTTTTTGTGTTTTTGAGACAGGATCTCACTATATAGTTCAAGCTGGGCTTGGACTCACTATATAGTTTAGGCTGGCCTTGAATTCATGATCTTCCTGCCTCAGCCTCTTGAGAGCTAGGATTATAGGTGTGCTCCATCCTGCCACCTCATGTATTTTAAGGAGTAAAAATTCAACATTTTTTTCCTCCATGAGACTAGTTAATCCTAACAGGGCATCTGTTAAGTAATCCTACATGTTACCTGATTAGAGATTCTGGTATTTTCCCCTATATGAAATTGTAGCAGTTATTTGGGTTCACTTCCAAACTTAATTTTGTTCCCTTGATCTGCAGGGGACAATACTGTAACCACTTTTTAAGTAAATGATGAAAATATATGTATTAAGACTAGTTTCTTTTCTATTCCTCTTTCAGCCATTCAGTTTAAAGTGAAACTCCTTATTATAAGAGACAGAACCCACACTCAAAAAGAAAACTACAAACCAGTCTCACTTAAAATATTAGTGGTCCTATATAAATAATTAGCTGATATTTTAATAGTCTTTCACACACGTTAAAGCAAATAGCATTTATTCTAGACGCACAATGATCATTTTATTATACAGAAATATAATTATTTTAGAAATACAATGGTCAATGTATTTGAATCTATGACATGCATATTTGTGTACTCTCCATCTGTCTATAAAGGAAGAAAACTTTGAGGATTAGGAAATGAAAGTGTTTTAAAGCTTGTCCCTGTGGTTTTCATAATTGTATGTATTTACCAAGAATCATAAAACTGAACTTTATACCTCATATAACACTAAAGTAATAGTAACATGTGCAAAAAGATTTAAATTTAGGATTGAAATGTTAATAGAGACAGCAATTTGCTGGGGGGGGGTGTGGCTCATGCCTGTAATCTCAGCATTTGAGAGGCAGAGGTAGGAGGATTGGTGTGAGTTTGAGACTAGTTTGGGCTGCATACTGAGTTCAGAGCCAGCCTGGACTACAAAGTAGCAAGATCTTGTCTCAAAAAAGCGAAGAAAAAGAAACAGCAGATCTTTTCTGTAATTTGCCTTGTCCAGTGGTCAGCAGCAGGACCACTTCAACATTTTTAGCAGCTAATTCTGGTATTACTCCTTATAATAATGGGGATGTACCGCTCTCAGTTGGTCCACCAATATTTGACACATCTTTTTTTTTTTTTTTTTTTTTTTTGAGACAGGGTCTCACTATATAGCCCAGGCAAGCCTCAAACTCAGCAATCCTCCTGCCTCTGCCTTCTGAGTGCTGGGATTACAGGCATGAACCACACACAGCGTTGTGGTATGTGGTACTGATTGCTAGTGGGTATGAGTCTTCATGCCCAGTATTATGTATGTGGTTACCAGGGATTGAACTGAGGACCTTGGGCTTGCTAAGCAAGTGCCAGCACCACAAATCTCTGGCCCCTATTTGTTACATCTTTATTACACATTTCAACTCTCGTGTCTTCCTTTGCTTTATCTCATCTTACTAATACAGTTGCTGGTTAAATCCAAAATTAATGTCTGTATTATAGTATATAAACTAATGAAGTAAATACTGCATACAGCTATATTATTTTTACAGCTTTGTTTTTTAAATTAAATAATTGCCTCATCTTAAAATCTTGCTTGATTACCACTGATTCTATCTTCCCATAGGCTGCAATCTGTGTTTGTATTAACTCACCTGTGACATAATTCATTCAGTTATTTTCCTGAAGCACCCTCCCTAGAGCCTTTCTGCTTCCTGATTTAGTCTCGATTGCTCTGTGGGTCTGTTTCATGGCTGTGGCCTTAAGACTTGTCTTTGCTGCCATCCTGGAAATTCCCTATATTGCTTCCTGTGTTGAAGCTGTGATTCCTGTGCCCATACTTTTATGGCTTGCCCCTTTATTTTACAAGACCATTTTCTCTAATGGCCTCCAGCAGAGAGATAACTAGTAGGGGGAAGTTTTTGAGTTTTACATAGCCAAATGTATCATATTCTACCTTACAATCATGTAATATTTTAGACGAGTACAAAATTCTGGGAATAGTTCCAAGATGTTTATACTAAGAATTTTTAAAATATTGATTGTACTGGTATCTTCTAGCTACCAGTTCTGCTCTTTAGTAGTCTAGTACCATTCTGGCTCTTTAATCTGTTTCTATCTCTGTATGTCTCTGTCTGCCTCTCATCTCTTCTCTGTCTCTCTGTTCTCTCTCTCCCCCTCCTTCTTACCCTCCCTCCTTTTTCCTTCCTTCTTCCTCTCTACCTCTTTTTTTCCTTCATACTGAATGTTCTGAGATTATGGTGGTATACCTTAGTGTTCATCTTGTTATGTATTTTGTATATATAGCATGTATTTTGCTATGTACTCACTAGGTCATTTCTTTCTGAATATTTAATCCTTAATTCTTGGAAATTTTCTTGCATTATCTTAGAGTTTCCTTCCCTCTATTTTCATTGTTCTCTTTGGACACCTAATCAGATGTTAGTCTTCCCAGGTAGCTTTTCTAATTTTTTACTTTTCTTATTACTCATTTCTTTTTATTCTGCCATCTTGAAAATTACTTTAACTTTTTCTTTGAATTTGCACTGAGTCCCCCCACCTGGTTCTTGTTCTCTGTTCTTACTTGTTTATTTTTTAATTGTGCAGATTTTTCTCTTGGAGTATTTTAATTACATTTTCTTTGACTTTTCCCTCTGTCTCTCCTTTCTTCTCTTTGGTCTCAGCTGTACTGTTAAAAATTTTCTTGGGCTGGGGATTTAGCTCAGTGGTTCCAGTGCCTGCCTTGCAAGCACAAGGCCCCAAATTTTATACCTGGTAACCACATACCACAATGCCAGGCGTGGTGGCTCATGCCTGTAAGCCCAGCACTCGGGAGGCAGAGGCAGGAGGATTGCTGTGTTCAATGCTTGCTTGCACTACCTAGTGAGCTCAGGGCCAGTCTGAATGAAAGTGAGACTGTCACACACACACACACAAAAAAGCAAGACTGTCTCAAAAATATAAATAAAAAATTTCTTAAATGCATTAAGATCCTTGATTCTACTCATATTTAAAAGGTATTATAAAATCCTCTTTACTATTGGAAAACTATGCTATATTAAACCCCTAAATGTCACAGTCCTTCTCTAGGTTGGTTAGTTCTGGATTCTTTTTTGAAGAAAATAATAGTCTTTTATATGAAGCTGCTTATATTTTTAAAATTGTCCTGAAAGAGCAGCTTTGAGTTTCATCAGAATTTCACATAATCCTCTAGTTTTGTATCTACTTCTGTGCCTTTTAAAACCCAAAGCCCCTTGGGTTTAGTTTTTCCAGAAATCATAATTTCTGATTTCTGGAGGATTGGGAAACCACTGGCCACACTAAGTGGATTTATAGACCTAGAATTCCAATAGTTACAGGAATGTCCAGTCCTAAGCCTTTTGAGGTTTCATGAGAATTTGCATGCTTCTTATCTTTAGGCACATAGACTTAGTATTCCTCAGTTCTGATGTCATTCTTCACTATCTCCATGTGTTATGATGTAGGGTTGTATTTTCTAATTCTGTCAAAGTGCTTATTTTCTAACTCTTACTCTCCTTATTTAGGAATGATTAGGGCAACAAATATTTTTACTCTGGTATTTTAAAACCAGAAATCTGTCTTCTCTTTTTTGAGACAGTGTCTCGCTTTGTAGTTCAGGCTGGCCCTGAGCTCACTATGTAGCCCAGTCAAGCCTTGAACTCAGCAATCCTCCTGCATCTGCCTCCTGAGTGCTGGGATTACAGGCTTGAGCCACCACACCCAGCACTGTGGTATGTGGTATTGATTGCTGGTGGACGTGAGTCACCACGCCCAGCATTGTATGTGGTTACCTGGGATCGGGATCAAACTCAGGACCTTGCGCTTGCGAGGCCGGTGCTTGGAACCACTGAGCTAAATCTCCAGCCTGTCTTCTCTTTTTATAAACATGCTGTTGTATGGCTTTTTCCCATTTCTAAGATATAGAATGTACATTAGGCACATTTTTATATTAGTATATACAGATCTGTGTCATTTGTTTTAACTTATATAGTATTCCATAAAATGTTTAGTTGTGATTTATACAGCCATTCCCCTATTTTAGTTCTGTCTAGTTGCTTTGTGAATATTGCTGCACTGAGTATCCTTTGCTTACTTTTTAATGGATTTTTCCAAATAGAGCCATATAATAAGTTTCTAGTTCTAGCATGGCTTCACCTTAACCACTTATGAGCTCAATTATTTAAATGCAGGATGGCCAAAAATTGCATATTTTTAATTTTTTAAGATAATATAACAATTATAATATAATATATAAGATAATAACAGTTTTATCAAATATTCTAATTTTTTGTGTATGGCATATTACTTTTTAAATCTTTATTGGTACATTATATATACGCATCATGATCACACTCAATATTGAGAATTTGTACCAGTATATGACATGATTTAGATCCCATTTTTTCCCATTCCTCAACCCACCCTACAACCCCCCACCTCCTATATATATATATATATATAAGCTTTGTTTCTTTTATTACAGCACATTTTTTCTTTCCCCTTGTTACTAACCCCTACACCCCATTTTCCTTTGAATATTTTCTATTTCACAATATCATATATTCTAGAACTCATTTATATCTTCACTTTCTCCTACTAGAGAAAACATATGATATTTACACATATGTGACCTATTTATTTCACTTATGAGTATATCCTAAAGGTACGTCCATTTGAGTATAAATGACTCAAACTTACCATTCCTTTTTTTTTTTTTTGAGATGGGGGGGGGTCTCACTTTGTAGTTCAGGCTGGCCCTGAGCTTACTGTGTAGCCCAGGTAATCCTTGAACTCAGCAATCCTCTCTCTGCCTCCTGAGTGCTGGGATTACAGGGATGAGCCACCACGGCACTGTGGTATATGGTATTGATTGCTGGTGGGCGTGAGCACAGCATTGTATGTGGTTACTGGGGATCAAACTCAGGACCTTGCGCTTGCGAGGCAGGCACCAGAGTCACTGAGCTAAATCTCTGGCCCAAACTTATCATTCTTTATGGGAGAGTAATACTCTGTTTTATAGGAAAACCACATCGACTTTATCCATTCTCCAGTCGATGGGCATTTGGGTTTCCAAGATTTGGCTATCACAAACTGAGCTGATATGAACATATCACAAATTATTCATATAACAAATGTCACTGTGATATGAATAATTTAATTATTTTGTGTATATACCTAGCAGGGGAATAGCAGGGTCAGATGAGATTTCTAATGCAAGTTTTTTAAGGAATCTCCACACTGATCTCCATAATGGTTGCACCAGTCTACATTCCCACCAACAGTGGAGGGAGGGTTCCTTTCTTCCCATAGACTCACCAACATTTATTGCTGGTTAATTTCAAGATAGCAGCCATTCTTTGTAGAATGAGTTGAAATCCTGTTGTTTTCTTCTGACTCTCTTGAATAACCAGTGATGTTGAGCATGTCTTCATATGCTTCTTAGCTGCTTTTACTTCTGCCACTGAAGTGTCTGTTCAATTCAGATGCCCATTTTAAAATTGGGTTTTTTCATTTGAGGGGGCTGATTTTTTTAAGCTTTTGGTATACAATATTGTATATACTAGCCCTTTGAGAAACCGCTGGTAAAATTTTTTCCCAATTTTTGGTTGTCTTTTCATTCTGCCAGTGGTTTTTTTTTTTTGCTGTGCAGAAGCTTTTTGATAAGATGAGATCCTATTTGTTAGTTCTCTTGGTGTAGAGGTTTTGTTTGTAAAGTCTTTCCCTAAGCCAGTGTCTCCAAGAGTTACATCTAACCTGTTTTGCAAAAGGTTTAGTGTTTCTGTTTTAATATTTAGGTCTCTAATCCACTTTGATTTTAGTTTAGTACACAATGAAAGAGGTAGACTCAGCTTTAGTCTTTGGCAGGTTGAAGCTCAGTTTTTCGAGCACCATTTACTAAAGAGACTATCTCTCCTCCATTGAGGATATTTGGCTCCTTTGTCAAAGATGAGATGGCAAATTGTATCTGAAGTTGATTCTGGATCTTCTAATCTGTCACAGTGGCTTGTAATATAGTTTAAAGTTGGAGATCATGATACCCTCTACAATGTCCTTGTTGCCTAGAATTGCTTTTGCTATTCTAAGTCTTTTGTGGTTCCAGATGATTTTTTTTTTTTTTTTTTTTTTTTGAGACAGGGTCTCGCTTTGTCGTTCAGGCTGGCCCTGAGCTCACTATGGTGCCCAGGCAAGCTGCCGCGAACTCAGCAATCCTCCTGTCTCTACCTCCCGAGTGCTGGGATTACAGGCATGAGCCACTTCGTCTGGCATTGTGGTAGGCGATGTTGGTTGTTGGTGGGTGTGTCTCCACGCCCAGCATTATATGTGGTTACCGGGGATCGAACTCAGGACCTTGCGCTTGCAAGGCAGGCGCCGGAACCACTGAGCTAACCCTCCGGCCCTCCAGATAAATTTTTGGATTATTTTCTCTAGATCTGTGAAATATACTGTTAGGATTTCAATTGATATTGTATTGAATCTGTACAATACTAGTAGAAGTATAGCCGTTTTGACAATACTAGTTCTTCCTATCCAAGAACAAGAGATGTCTTTCCACTTTCTGATACCCTTTTCAATCTCCTATTTCAGAGTGATGTAATTTTCAGAGTAGAGCTCTTTCACCTCTTTTGTTGGATTATATGGCATATCTTTTTTTTTTTTTTTTTTTGAGACAGGGTCTCACTTTGTAGTTCAGGCTGGCCCTGAGCTCACTATGTAGCCCAGGCAAGCCTCGAACTCAGCCATCTTCCTGCCTCTGCCTCCTGAGTGCTGGGATTACAGGCTTGACCCATCAAGCCTGGCATCTGTGGTATGAGGTACTGATTGCCAGTGGGCGTGGCCACTAGGCCCAGTATTGTTGTATGTGGTTACTGGGGATTGAACCAGGGACCTTGCACTTGCAAGGCAGGCGCTGGAACCACTGAGCCAAATCTCCAGCCCTATATGGCATATCTTAAAACATTCAGTGCACACCATGACATTACAATCTGGACAGTAGTATCTAGTCTTTCAAATTCTTTTTGCGTTACTGTCTTTGAACAACACAGTTTGTACTGTTACGTTTGCCTTCCCTTTTTTTCTGTGGGTGATACAATTTCAATAAAATTATCTGCCCACTAAGGATAAAGGTGAAGATATCAGTGAGGAACACCCTGGTTGGTATTTCACTATCCCATGGTTTTCAATTATTTGGCCTAGTAGATCTAGTCTAAATTGTAAATGAATCTTTAAACCCCCTTGTTTTGAAAAATGACAAATGAGTTCCATATTGTTTGGTCTGAAAGATGCATAAATAATTTACAATATTTTCTTCCTGTTTTTTGATCACAGAATAGCTTGTTAGATGAGAGTCAAATCTGTCAACACTACCCATGGAATTTTTAGAATCATTGACCCCTTCTGGAATTGTTTAGTTTGATATCGTCAAGTTTTATTATTTCTGTATTATGAATACAATAAGGAGACATCTTTTTCGTCTTTCTGTTTTATCAAATGGACTTTTTCTCTCTGATGTGCTCACATTTTTCCCTTTTTCAGTTTCTTCTTTTGCACATCTGTTGGCACTTCCTTCCTGTTCATTCTCAATGTCCCAAACATGTCTATTTTGTATTATAAAGAATATTGTTGAGTTCTTAAGAAGAGTAAAAATTATATGTAGTATACTTATGATGAGTTTTTATAGATTTTAACACAAAATTATAGGTTCTTTTTCACAAATAAACACTAATTAGTAAAATGACTAGAATTTATTATTAGAATTCACCAGAAACAAATATGAAAGGTGAAAATAATGTTCTAAATAAAAAAGTATGGAAATGCTGGGTGTGGTGGCTCATACCTGTAATCCCAGCACTCAGGAGGCAGAAGCAGGAGGGTTGCTGAGTTCGAGGTTTGCCTGGGCTCCATAGAGAGCTCAGGGCCAGCCTGAACTACAAAGCAAGACCCTGTCTCAAAAAAAAAAAAAAAATAGTGATACCTATGTAGATATAAGGAGGTAGAAAACTGAGACCTCTTATTTTTGCTAATGGAATCATAAAATGGTAAATCTTTCATGTAACTTTTTTTTTTTTTTTTTTTTTTTTTTTTTTTTTTTTTTTTTTTTTTTTTTGAGATGGGGTCTCACTTTGTAGTTCAGGCTAGTCTTGAGCTCACTATGTAGTCCAGGCAAGCCTCGATCTCAGCAGTCCTCCTACCTCTGCCTCCGGAGTGCTGGGATTGCAGGCATGAGCCACCAAGCCTGGCATTTGTGGTATGTGGTACTGATTGCTGGTGGGCGTGAGTCACTACGCTTGGTATTGTTGTTTGTGGTTACTGGGGATTGAACCAGGGACCTTGCATTTCCTAGGCAGGTGCTGGAACCACTGAGCTAAATCTCTGGCCCTGATGTAACTTTTTATAAAGTTAAATATAACTTTATAAAGTTAACTTTATAAAGTTAAATATAAATATAACTTTTTATAAAGTTAAATATAACCCCAAGACCATGGCTAGATTTCATGTTTGCTAGGAGCATTCATAGAACTCATCATTGGCAATAGTTACAGGTATGACTTTCTGATGTATTTTAGCACAAGGATGCAAAACACAACTAGCAAAAGAAAAGTAATTGGGACAAAATCCAGGAAAGAGCCAGGTCAAACACCCAAGGGTCCTTGCTTGCCTATTGGAATCACACAAGACACATTATATTCCCCCAGTAAGAATAAGTGAGGCAGGAAATGGAGCACGGGGTACATAAAAGCTGAAGCAGGAGGATTGCAGCCTGAACTACATTGAAGGACCCTGTCCCAAAAGACCTAAAAACAAATGAGACAGGGAAGCTCATTAGAGACTTAAGTGTGCAGAGATTTTACTGCAAGTAATGATCACACCCTTTTCTTGGCACACATCCAAATTCTAGACTTCTGAAAAAAGGCAGTTACTCAGCATAAGCCATATTGTTACCATACACAGTTTAGGCTCAGGGACCTACACTGACAAGAGAGGAGGGAGTTGAAAATCCTTCCCATATCTATGATTGAAGTTCCCAGACACTAATCCAAAACTAACCTTGCAAACAGATCTTTTTAATGCTAAATATCTTTTAAAGAATGTAACTGTTTATTGTACATCTTACAACCTACCATTTCTATATTTCCCTAAGAAATATAAGTGTATAACAAATAACAATAGATGTAAGAGTATTTATCACCAAAGCTAGAAATAGCCTATGGATTCAACAAATGGAAAATGGATAAAAAGATTCTTGGGAGGGCCAGAGGGTTAGCTCAGTGGTTCCGGCGCCTGCCCTGCAAGCATAAGGACCTGAGTTCGATCCCCGGTTACCACATATAATGCTGGGCGTGGTGGCTCATGCCTGTAATCCCAGCACTCGGGAGGCAGAGACAGGAGGATTGCTGAGTTCGCGGCGGCTTGCCTGGGCACCATAGTGGGCTCAGGGCCAGCCTGAACTACAAAGCGAGACCCTGTCTCCAAAAAGCAAAAAAAAAAAAAAAAAAAAA
>PVIC010013342.1:0-38271 GCA_004025085.1 Thryonomys swinderianus
TTTTTTTTTTTTGCTTTTTGGAGACAGGGTCTTGCTTTGTAGTTCAGGCTGGCCCTGAGCTCACTATGGTGCCCAGGCAAGCCGCCGCGAACTCAGCAATCCTCCTGTCTCTGCCTCCCGAGTGCTGGGATTACAGGCGTGAACCACCACGCCCAGCATTATATGTGGTAACCGGGGATCGAACTCAGGTCCTTACATTTGCGAGGCAGGCGCCGGAACCACTGAGCTAACCCTCCGGCCCCAGTATGGTAAACTTTTAACTGACTTGTGTCCACTAATCAGAATCACCACGGAAACAGTCACACAAGCACGGCATGTGCTGGGCCCCTGCCGGTGGGGTGCGGAGAGCTCCAGCTCCTATGAGAGATCGCTGGGGACTCGGACTCAAACCTGTTCACAAAACACACCGAGTGTGAACTCCTGGGGTAAATCTACACTTTACCCCAGTTTTATATCGCAGCTAAACATCACCATAAATGGAACAGACATTCTGTGGGTGCCTATTGGTGAGACAATGCCAGGGATACTACCAGTGATTATCAAGCAATGTGGAGCTGTGCTAACCGCAAAGGACAAAAGCACAGTCCACTTAAGAATAAAAAAGATAAAGCTACAAAATGTACTTTCTATAATGACAGCATACAGAGCAGTGGACTATGTGACTCCTCCTGAGAAATACTAAATGTGCAATTTGGTTGTGTAACCCTGTTTCTGACCACATTTTAGATGCAGTCAGCTTTCACAGTATGTTCAACTCCTCCAGTTCTAGGGCTCAGGCGTGTGCCTCTGAGGAGCTTCTCAACAGCCTGTGGGAGAAGGAGAGCGACAGCAAAGGTTTCCGGTTAGAAAAACCGCTAAGAGTGAGAAGGGGTTCATCCGTGATCATGCAGCCCAGGGACTGGCACGAGCTCTAGTCTTCTGTCAAGAAACTGCGGCTCACAGCAAACCATAACACACAGCCGTAAAGTCACTAACTACCTTGGGGGCTTCAAGGATCAGAGGCAGCTCCGTGTCTTGAACTGACCCTGAAAGTTCAGCTTCGTCTTCATTACTGGTTGACGGCAAAACGTAGCAACTTTCTTCCCTCTCATCTTCCTGAAATCATAAACATTTTTGTTTTTGTTTTTTGTTTTTTTGAGACAGGGTCTCGCTTTGTAGTTCAGGCTGGCTCTGAGCTCACTATGTAGTCCAGGCAAGCCTCAAACTCAGCAATCCTCCTGCCTCTGCCTCCCGAGTGCTGGGATTACAGGCATGAGCCACCACGCCCGGCAATCATAAACATTTTTATGATCAGGAGATTTGTTAGTTTCAGGCTCTCTTGGGACTAATTCTTAGCTTGTGAAAGTCCACAACAAAATTTAGGGGAACTGTCTCACCAGAACAAAACCCTCAAAACGGAGGGGGCTGCTGGAAGGGGTCAGTGCGGGCAGCTCTGGGGGGTGCCACTTCCCCTCCCAGACAGGTCCCCACTCTTCAGATGCAGCCAACACCCTACCTAGTGTGGAGAGGCACATTCTGAGAAGCAGGGTTCTTAGTGACACTATTTATGAGGAGTGAAGGGGCTGGGGTAGTTTTTTGTTTTGTTTTTGTTTTTATAAGTCAAGAGAGATTTCATTGGAAATAGGGAGAAAAAAGGATTCTGGTTTCTCCAGGAGGGAAATGTGAAGAGCAGAATTTCCCTTTTATCTTTTTTTCAGATAGGGTCTCACTATATAGTGCAGGCTGGCCTTAAACTCACTATGTATCCCAGGCTGCACTCCAACTCTCAGTGATCTTCCTGCCTGAGCCTCCTGAGTGCATCTACCTAGCAAGTACAAGGTCCTGAGTTCAGTTCCAGTACCACATACACCACAGTGCCAGGCGTGGTGGTTCACGCCTGTCATCCCAGCACTTGGGAGGCAGAGGCAGGAGGATTGCTGTGAGTTTCAGGCTTATCTGGGCTACACAGTGAATTCAGGGCCAGCCTGAATTACAAGGCAAGACCCTGTCTCAAAAAAACCAAAAAAACAAACCAAACCAAAACAAACACTTTGGTATCTTGTAGCCATGTTCACTCTTATCAAGGGAAGGAGGACAAACACTGCCTCGTGGTTAAAGGTGTGTTCCTCAACAGACTCACAACCTCTGTCTAAGGTGCCGCTCTGCACGGAGATCGTGAGGGGCACGGAGAGGGGTGTTCTGCAGGTGAGCGGGATGCGGGGAGTCCACCCTCCCACAGTGCTCCTGGTAGACTGCAGAGCGTTCAACCCCTGAACCCTAAGGCAGACATTATTTTTTCTGACCTTGTAAGTCAAGGACATGAAGAAACTCACTCCAGGTCACACACACGTCTGTCCCTAAGACCTGGTTCTTCACCAATGCACGGGCATCACTTCCTGGGGCACCCCAGCTTGACTCACCACCAGTGGCTTACAGATGCCCAGGCGCACAGTGCCCGGGGGCACGGCCTTCAGCACCTCCACGGCATCGGCCAGGGTGGCACTGTCCAGGGCGTACTCGTTGACAGAGACCAGACGGTCACCAGGCAGCAGCGCTCCGCTCCTCTCTGCGACGCCGTTGGGCACCAGGGAGCGGATCACGATCACAGACCTGGCGGGGTCCAAGGGGTCCTGGGAAGCAAGCGAGGGGGACAGATGGGTCCCCAAGCAGACGTGCAGGCTGTGACGACGTGTACCCAGTGTCCCGGAGATGCTCTCAGAAGGACCAACTGAGTGGGAACTGCCCAACACAGCCCGCTAGCTGCTTATCCACTAGTGCCTGGCGCTCGGTGGGGTCAGATGAGATCTGGGACAGCGTCCCCAGTGGGGCTCCGAAGTGCCCCGCTTCACCCCGTGGGCTGGGACAGGCCGGAGTCCCCTGGGTCACGTAGCTCTAAGCAGTGGTGCTGAGCCAATGGCACATGTGCCACAGTACACACACAAAGCCCAGTGCCATGGATGGGATTTTTGGGTTTCACTGCAGGGTTGGCACCTGGTGGTGCAGAAGTGGGTTTTTGGGTACCGTCTGGGCACTCATCTCTGAAGGGGCTGCTGCTCAAAGAAAAGCCGGTGGGGAAGTGGCGGGCATGGACCAGGATCCACCAAGGAAGACGCTTAACACTCAGAGACGCGAACCCGGAGAACTGGCTACAGCGCTGAAGAGCACTCTTGGGCCTGGAAATGTAACTCAGGGGCAGAGAGCTCCTCCAATCAGCCCCAGTCTCTCTCACACACACACTGCTCTAAAATAACATCCCCCGAACGATGACACCGTGTAGGTCCTGGGGCATAACTGTCCCAATAAACAAGAAGTGAATATATCAACAAAATCACTATGTAAATCTCTTTCGTGCAGCAGAAGGCCTCATATCTTTCTCGCCGCCCCCATTTTGTGAAGTACCAGGGAGTGAACTCACGATGTGCTTACAAGGCTGACAGGCAACGGTGCCCCGAAATCCCTTCCCAGATGGCCTAGACCCTTCCATTCCGTAGACTGAGGATGCCACTGAGATCTGTGTTTGGTTAAAACAGCCTGTGCCTGCTGGCTGCAGCTCCACGCAGGGGCCACTGCACTGGGGCCTGGGGTCGACCTCAGGTGCGGACCCCTTCCCTGAAGGTCGGGACCACTCATCACGCCATGTTTCCACCCTTGCCTCCCAGGCCCAGCGGTCACCACTGAGCTAACTGTCACGAAGTGAACGACCAGGAGCAGTAGCCATTGGCCCTGCGGTCTCAGCTCTGCGTCGTGGCAGGGACATGGGGCCGAGCGGAGAAAGATGGAGCGGAGCCGGGACCTGCAGCCCCAGTGTGTGGGGACAGGATCGGGCCCTGCCGAGCGGCGGCTCTGGGCCTCAGGGCCTCGCTGGCCGCCTTCCAGACCTCAGGGCACTGTGTCGTGTGGCACATGGGGCTCACCTCCGAGCTCTGCCCCGCAGCTGCAGCCCACTCCTTGGACCTGGCCTGTGAACTGCCTGTCCCTTTTCCTTCCTTCACATTCTCTCCATGCCAAGACACCCTGGTGATTTGTACACAGGCACAGACATTTATCACCACAGAAGAGACACAGCCAAGGGAACCCATGGAGGAGGCAGCCCACTGCGGCTACCCTGGGCTTCCAAGCACAGGGAGAGTTTGGGAAGCACGAGGGCACCGCGGAAGAGCCAGTGGCCACTGAGCCACCACATGCTAGTCCCGAAGACACTCGGGTACACAGGCTGCATCATCTGGCTCTTCCCTCGGAACTTGGGGCCTGAGAGGCTCCTTCACAGGGGAGGCAGGCAGCAGCCAAGGCTCTGCCAACACAGGGAGGGCGGCAGGCACAGCCTGGTTATTACAGGGACTCCACCCTCTGACAGCAGCCTCAGCGGAGCCCAGAGGGGGCCCTGCAGACCCCGCGCTGACACTGGGAGGCACCATTGAACCTGAGCAGGTGAATAATCTGTAGACAGGAATTCTGCAACTCGGGGGGGGGGGTCCACCAGGAAAAAATGCAAACAAGTCTACTCTGGGCAGAGAGCAGTTCTCAGAGCTGGGTGTGCTGGTGTACGCCTGTCATCCCAGCACTCGGGAGGCTGAGGCAGGAGGGTCACCATGAGTTTCAGACCAGCTTGAACAACATAGTGACGTCCTGTCTCAAAACACAAATAAATAAGCAAACAAATGAATACAATTAAAAAAAATAAAATCCCTAATTTTTTCCCTTCATAAGGAATGCTGCACACTCCAACCTGTGGCTTCAGACGAACTAGGTGAAGGAGCCAACAGAGGGCACCAGAGACCAGGCGCAGAACGGAGGAGGTCTGGGCAGCGCTGCCTGGCCTGTTTCTCTCCTGAGCAAAAGCCTTGCGTTATTACACAGGCACTCACGGGTTCAGCGGGAGGACCGGCCCATCGATTATGCCCAGAGCTGGTTGCTGGCAGCGTGGACTCTGCACACCCTTCGCCTCCCCAAGGTCCGCTTGCAGAGGCAAAAGACTAACATGTCAAGCAGGAGCCTGGGGACCCCATTCTGGGGCTGCTTCTTCCCCTCTCCTCGCTGCAGTGCCCAGTCGTCTCCTAACCACTGGGGACTTGCCATGACCACTAGGTGTCCACCGCTACCTCTGTGCCACGAGTGACCAGAACACAGGAGGCCCTGAACACCGAGCTCTGCTGTCTGATAGACACAAGGGCGGCACCAGGTGGACAGCGAGGCTTCGCCACTCAAGAAGAACCACAGGCAACACCCCGAACTGCATTTTAAAGTGGTTAAAATACAGGCATGACAGTCTGTGCATAAAACCACAGTTTTTAAAAATAGCAAATAAATTTATGAGTAAGAAATAACACACTTCAGGAGGAAATTTACATTACCTGAAAGTTATGCTGTAGAGTAGGTACAGACATGCATACGTTTTCTGTTCTTGGTAATACTGGGGGTTGAGCACAGGACCTTCGCACAGAGCTATCCCCAGACCTTTTCTATTTTGAAATACAGTCTTGCTACAATTTGGTGTTACTACCACACCTCAGCTCTAGGGAGGCTGAGGCAGGACTGCCATGAGTTCAAGGCCAGCCTGGGCTACATAGTGGTACTCTGTCTCAAAAAACAACAACAAATTTGGGGGTATGTTCAGAAAGCCATTCTGCTGCAATATAAGAAAAAAGGCCAACTTCAAGGTACGTAAGATTTACACAAGCCCCTCCTAAAAGCATAAGAAAATAAAAAATCATGCATAGCTTTATTTGTTCTCCAGTACAGACCATAGTGCAGGGTGTGGTGGCTCACGCCTGTCATCCCAGCACTCAGGAGGCAGAGGCAGGAGGACTGCTGCATTTGAGGCTTGCCTGGGTTACATAGTGAGCTCAGGGCCAGCCTGAACTACAAAGTGAGACCCTGTCTAAAAAAAAAAAAGAAAAATCCCAAATTGCACACTAAGTTTTTCTGACAAATTTTAGGGTACATAGTACCATACCCCAAAACTCAGTAGCATTGCCACAGTTGATACACATGCTATTCTGGATTTTAACCTATTTATTTTGTTAAGGAAATTAATAAATCCCCCCCCCTTTTTTTTGGTACCAGGGATTGAATTCATGACCTTGCACTTGTGAGGCAGGCGGTGGTACCACTGAGTTAAATTCCTGGCCCAATAACTTCACTTTTACATCCAGGCTTGCCAGAAAGAAATATTTCCAATACTTCTTTTTTGTGTGTCATTCTTTGCCTCCGGACTCAGGTCTTGAAGGTGTTCCTAGCAATGTTTACAGACAAGTCACTGCCCAGTCACTGTGCTAGCGTGCTTTCTGTTTTTCTCTCGCTCAGTGTTGGGTGGGGCACATCTGATGCCTTTCAAAAATACCTGGTTTGGCAAAAATCAAGTCAGTTGGGAGGGGAAAGAAATGAAGAGTAGGTCGTGGGAGGGAGGAGAATTATTGCTTAATAAATTTTACCTTCTAAATCACTGAAATTCCAAAGTACCAAGGGTGGTAATATCTTGGCTAATGTCAAACATTTCTTGTGAATTATAATCATGAGGGGTTACTCAAAGTTCAACATAAATATCTACTTGCCATGTTTAATTTATAGGGTCAACTGAAGGTAAAATCCATATAGTTTAAATTTTTTTACGTTTTTGGTAGAAATTAAAACAGACTCAGACTACCTCGTAATTGTTTCATTATTGAACACTGGCCCACAACAAATTACTTACACTAATTTAGGATTCTTAAATTTGCAATTATTCTCTTCTGCAACAATAAACACTAGCTCTTATACAGTGCCTATGAGCACACTGTATTAATTAATGTTTAATACTTAGTAAACTTTTATCGAAGCACTAAAATAAGAATCCTGTCAAGCAGCTTAGTCCTTAGGACATGAAATTTTTCAAAGCTTGAAAATTAGGAAGACGAGGGAGAGGGATGCAGCTCAGGGTCCTGCGCCTGCCTGGCAAGTGCAAGGTCCTGAGTTCAAGCCCTGCTACAAAAAAACCCAGGACGCTACACTATAATAAATTTACCTGAAGGATGTCTGATGATAAAACGCACATGGAACTCCACCCACCAAGGAACAACACAGTGCAAGGCTAAAGTGCTGAGCCTGGGGCCCAACTGCTGGAGCTCAAATTCTAATTCTAAAGGTGTGAATCTGGACATCTGACTTGACGTCACTGTGCTTCGGTTTCCTCACTTCTAAGATGAGGAGAACTAAAGAGCAATACAGAAACTGCACCTGAAAGTTGGTAAGAAAGGGCGCTACCGAACTGACCACGGGATCTATGAGGAGTCCTGCTGCTTAGACCAGAACTAATAGTTACTATGCTCGTACACGCTTTTTTTGGACAGGGTTTCACTTGGTAGTTCAGGCTGACCTCTAATTCATTATTGTAGCCCAGGCTGGCTTCAAACACTCAGTGATCCTCCTGCTTCAACCTCCCAAGTGCTGGGCTGCCAGCTAACAGTGCATTCTTCATTAGCCACACCCACCACCGTGCTCTGAGGAAAAGAGCTGCTCACTACCTGGATGCTGCAGACACCTGTGCACACGGGACAAGGACTGCTACCCCTCCTGCCTCCACCAAATCAGAGCCAGCAGAAGCTGGCACCTAAGCCAGCAGCCTAAGGACAAACAGAACCTGAATATATCTTTACGCTCTCCCCTGTCGATCTTCTTCCTCTGCCCAATCTAATTTAAAACGCCTTTGGCTACTGACTGGTACAACCAGAGCGGATGAGCTCCTGCACTCCAGCAGCAAATGGGGCCCTGTTGCTCGCTCCGCTACAGGACACCCTGACTTGTGCTTGGCACACAGGCAGCTGTGCCGTCACCCCCGGCCAACTCAAGACCCTTTTCTGCTCACTCACACTTCACTGGAGTTTAGCGGGAACCCACCACCGAGGGATTCCCACGTAGCTCACAGATTCAGATACCACTCACTGAAGGCTCTCGCGCTAAGGGTCCTGGGTAACCAGGCTGGTCAAACGTTCCGCAGGGGGGCAGAGCTGCTAGTGCAGCACCGGGAACTTCTGCGTTTATTCTCTAAATGGGATGACGATTAATAATATTCTCATTTCCTCAGTAATGTGACTTTTCCTATCTCTTTACACATCACCTCCTAGACCCACCAGTCCTCAGCGTTTCTAGGAGCTGTCATTTTCAAGAAGCAACCTTCAGGGAGGACAGCAGGTGAGGGACACTAACCCTACAAGGCCAAAGACACAGAGTGGTCCTCACGCCCCACTTGCTGGCCGGTGGGGCAGGGACCTGCACCCCCATAAATTCTCCCGGGTGCATGGGTTATAGCGTTAGCAGGGACATGGCCTTCCATAGCTCCTGCCAAACCTCTGTCTGGCCTTGAGAAAAATATTCCTGAACTTTGAGATTTATTACCTAATTACAACAAGGAACGGCACAGCCAGTTAATTAACTTGCCCTAAACCAGATCTGAAGCTGTGTTTACCTGGCACCTAAATGTCACAGTGGAGAAGTCTCACTGCCAGGGACAAATGACACAGTCCGCGCCAAGCGAGTGTGAGTTGAGTCCCAACTCAGGACTCTGAGCTCTGGGGGGGGCCAGTTGCTGCTCGGCTGGCTGTAGAGGCCATGTGGGGGAGTCAAAGTAACATATAGGAAGTTACTTTCATCAGTGCTCCAAGACACAAAAAGGGAAAAACCATCCAGCGTTTCTTGTAGCCAACTGTTTTATATAATTTGTGAATAAATCAATGTGTGCTGTGATTGTGAGGAGGAGCCAGAGAAAAATAAGAATTTAAAAAGCAAGACTAAAATTCTACACATAGAGGAATGCAGTAAAGAAAAAGCAGTCAGAGGGCTGGGGACTTAACTCAGAGGCACCTGGAAAGTGCCATGTCCTGAGGTCCATCCCAGCACCAAAACAGAGAAAGGAAAAGCGGTATGCAGTTAGTGCAAGCTCCCAAAGGGAGCATGTCCCCCAGCAAGAGGTGGGGTGCCCAGGGGTGTCCGGTTCATCTCTGCTGCTATGTATACAATGTTCAAGCCACAGATTGCAGACAGGGTCCTTTTGAGAGTGAGAGCACAGCCTAGGGTATAAATAGTTACTATGTGAGCGCACAGACACGGAGCCCAGTGTGCGGCACATGCCTGCAACCCTGGCACTTGGGAGGATGAGGCAGGAGGACTGGAAGTTCAAGTCCAGATGAGATGGCAAAGACTTCCAGGCCAAGGCCAGCGGGACTGCACAGCAATCCTGAGCCTCAGAGAGCTTAAATATCCACACGCATATATTTTCCAATAATAATGGAGAAGCAGCTGAATATTTGAGACCACATCTGGAAGATGTTTTTGAAGTTAAATCTCAAGTATTAAAAGGGTTGACTTTGTTCATTTAATTCCAGCTATTTTTTTTTTTTTTTTTTGAGACAGGGTCTCGCTTTGTAGTTCAGGCTGGCCCTGAGCTCACTAGGTACTCCAGGCAAACTGTGCGAACTCAGCAATCCTCCTGTCTCTGCCTCCTGGGTGCTGGGATTATAGGCGTGAGCCACCACGCCCTGAGCCACCACGCCCTGCACTGTGGTATGTGGTATTGATTGTTGGTGGGCGTGAGTCACCACGCCCAGCATTCTATGTGGTTACGGGGATCGAACTCAGGACCTTGCGCTTGCAAGGCAGGCACTGAAACCACTGAGCTAAACCTCCGGCCCAACTTCCAGCTAATTTTGACTCTGGGTAGCTGATCTTCACACCATCATTTTGTAAATATTACTGGGTGGCATATACCAGGTAATAAGACTGAAATAAGGAAGGAAAAGAAATAGTCTTCGCCATTTCCTTTCTGCTCCTTCACTTTCACCACTATACAAACTTCTAGAATCCCACAGTACTGATATTTCTTGATAAATTTTTCCCTAAATCCATGTTTGGGACTAACAAGTCATAATTTAGTAATATTCAAAGAGAAGTTATGATAAAAGAAATGGTTATTTGGCCCAGAAATATACCAGCAAAAATTAAACAGATACCATTTATTTTAGTAATTTTAAGTAACGCTGCCAAAATATAAAACTCCATGTTTCTACATAATGCTCAGAGTGTTCTTTTAATCTGTCCCCAATCACCTTATTATACTTTTAAAAATTGATGTTTATGCTGCTTGGCATTTTATGTGCTCAAATGAAGTACATTTTGCTTTATTAAACCACAATGTGTTTAGGCAACATTAAAGCACTAAAACGTGCATCTTAAAAAGGAAAAGATTTCTTGCCAACAGTTTTATTATTCCAAATAAGCAGAAGCCTAAAAGGATGGTAAACCGAGGTAGTGTGTGGATATGTCCTGTGCTCTTGGGCGGCCTGCAGGGCGTCAGTGACTCTGTCCTAGTTGTAACCACGGTGGCTGCACGTGCCGGGTGCTGCCTCTGCATTTCCACTTCTTTAAATTCATTGAGATTAACAGCAGAGCAAAAGCACAACACCTTCAGATGAAGGGGAGACGGGGAAAGGGAACATGGGAACAAAGAATGTACAGGGTCTCCTCTGGTGTGCTGTTCTCAAACTGGTGACAGTCACAAGCTTATGAATGCACTAAGATCGCTGAACTGGTCCCCTAGGTGGATGGATTTTATGGCATGTGAAATATATCTCAATAAAGTGAGGGCTCCTATTTAAATACCTCATCAAGCTCCTCTCTGATACCTCACAGACTGCCTCCTGAACAAAACTGTTGCTTCCTGTGTTGTTCAGTTTCCATATCAGGCGACACTGTGGTCACAAAGGTAAGAACTGAAGGGACAAAGCAGTCCCAGTCCTTTTATGGGACTCAGATTTGCTTATGTCAGTAGGTGCCTTACACAATTACTTCTTCACATAACTTTAATATAAACTAATCACTCCAAACCAAACCGAAGCCCCGGCCTGGGTTCTTATACCTGGTAATCCAGAATGCTGAATCCCAAGCCTGTGTAATCTTTCATCAGCTCCACGATCTTGACTTCCGGAGACCACAGGGCGAGCTCGCCATCGTCCTCCACCACGAGGCCTGGCTCACCCTGAAACACCAACGACAAAGGCTTCGAGTTGCGCTCTCGGTCTGGGAAAGACAAAGTCCAAGGAGCTGCAGGGCTGCTTCTCAAACAGGATTCTCTTTGGCATGCACAGGTTTTCTTTATGCTCTTGTAAAAGCACCATGTGCCAGGGCAGAAACAGTCAGGGCATCATCTTTATAAAAAGTCAAGCATTTAAAAATGCTAACTGTTCACATGGGCTTTTTAAAAAATGCAAAGTATGTTTCACTGAAAGTACTAACACTGACCTCTTATACTTCAGTGAGTTCTCCCATCCCATTGGAAGCATAAAAGGAAAGATATGCATTTCAGTAAAAATAAAAGCACCCAGAGAATTCAAACATACCATCTGCACTCACCATTACACTGACAGAAAGGTGACAGATGGGCACAGAAGGACACAGAGAAACCCCCTCTTTAGGGTCCAGGGAGTTTTGGGTTTTTTTTTTTTTTTTTGAGACAGGGTCTCGCGTTGTAGTTCAGGCTGGCCCTGAGCTCACTATGGAGCCCAGGCAAGCCTCAAACTCAGCAATCCTCCTGCCTCTACCTCCTGAGTACTGGGATTACAGGCGTGGGCCACTACGCCCGGCACTGTGGTATGCAGTGCTGATTGCTGGTTGATTGTTGGTGGGCGTGAGTCACCATGCCCAGCATTGTATGTGGTTACCGAGATCGAACTCAGGACCTTCCGCTTGCAAGGCAGGTGCTAGAACCACTGAGCTAAATCTCTGGCCCTCCAGGGAGTTTTTTTTTAAAAAAACTTTACTGGAAAAAAAGGTGAAAAAAATCTAGTTCCTCAGGTATTGCATAGTTCTACAACCAGGTAAAAATCAGTGAGTTGAAATAATGAAGACCAGATTCTTAGCTGTCCAGCACGTGGGTCTGGGTCTCCTTAGCTGTCCAGCACGTGGGTCTGGGTCTCCTGACTTCAAGCAGCGCGGTCCTGTGGCCCCAGCGCCACCCTTGGACGCTCCCAAAATCATGCTCAGGATGCTAATGAATCATAATCTTTTCAGTGTGTTTCTCTAAAAGCAGACTTCTTAAAATCATTTGATCTCAGGAAATGAAATGGAAAAGCATTGCTCCTAGAATCATGGTTGAGAATGATCTGTGCAAGAAAAGCCCCTATGGACCTCGGTGGGGGGGGGGCTGGTAATGTGGGCACGTAAGGTGATAGAGGCTGCACCAGGACATCTGTCTCCAGAGAGGGCCGAGCCAGACTGCGGCCACTGTGCAGGACATGGAGGCCCAACCCAGCCCACCATGAACATCTAAACACAGGAAGGGTTTCGCCTTGAATTACAAGGCCTGAAATGAGCGAGAATGTTCTTGACCAAGAACCTCTGGGTATTTCAGCCAGATGTGAGAAAGAGATATACTGAAAAAGTAAACGCTTTATTTTTTCAATAAAGGAAAAGTTCCAAAGGCGGAGGGGTGAGGACACTGGCTGAGCTGCCTGGCCTGACACAGGCTGGGAACACAAGACGCTACCAGGTTAAGTAAAGACAGAGAACCAAGAAAAAGAGAGCCAGGGTTTTAAGAAACCACATACAATTACAATTACAATAATAATAATAATAATAATAATAATAATAAGTTTACAGAAATGCCTAGGCCTTCCAAGGCATAAGACATTATGCTCCAACCTGAAATACGCCTTGCTGACAGAATCAGTTCTGTGTTACCCTCGCTTGCACAGAATGGAAGCAAGCAAGGCTGGCATGGGCACCATCCCCTGATGTCTGTCTGCTGTGGAAGAATGACAGACAGAACCAGAGCCAGTGAAGGCCCCAATGGAAGGCCCTGCCCAGCTTTCAGGAGCCTCGTGGTTAGGACAGTGGAAGTCATTAGAGTTCAGCAGCGAGACCCTCACTAAAGTCTTTTTTTTTTTTCAACAAAAGATAAATGGTACAAAAACTGTAGATCAACAATAAAAAATCTACTAAGTTCCTCTTATGTGCCCAGTACAGAAAGATGCAAAGTAATCTTTTTTTTTTTTTTTTGAGACAGGGTCTCGCTTTGTAGTTCAGGCTGGCTCTGAGCTCACTATGTAGCCTAGGCAAGCTTCAAACTCAGCAATCCTCCTCTCTCTGCCTCCCGAGTGCTGGGATTACAGGCATGAGCTACCACGCCCTGCACCATGGTATGTGGTATTGATTGCTTGTGGGCATGAGTCACCATGCCCAGCATTCTATGTGGTTACCAGGATCAAACTCAGGACCTTGTGCTTGCGAGGCAGGCGCCGGAACCACTGAGCTACATCTCTGGCCCGCAAAGTAATCTTAAAAGAGGGTCTCTGTCCCAAGGACCTGCCAGTTTTCTTGAGAAAACAAGAGTGGTGCAGACTAAGGGATCTGTGAATGAGGCCTGGGGACTTCAGGAACCAGAACACCAGCAGGGCACAGGTGCAGAGACAGCCTGCTGTGCCATGGCACAGCCACGGGGACTGCGCTGCCAGCGGTGAGCTGCTAAGTGGCACTGTGTTTCAGGAGAAGGTCAATAGCGAGCAAAGTCACTGCTCAGATTCACCACCACGCGTGGCAGAGGCAGGATGAGGGTCCACGGAGATGGCACCTGACCCTGGCATCCAGAGGGTAGGTGGACTTGGAAGCCACAGGGTGTGGGGACGGGGAGAGTGGCACCACGGAAGGTCACAGGGCAGGGAGGCCAAGCGTGTGCTCCTAGTTCTGGTGCCCTTAGGAAAGGCTTCCAACAGCCGCAGCGCTGACTCCCAGAGGCCTCTCTGGGAACGTCCATGCCACCTTCAAGGCTTTGAGAAGGGGAAGCATACAGAGCCTCAGTACCCACTGACCTCTTGACTGCTCCCCTGGGCCGTACTGAATGAGGGAGCAGAAGCAAACAGTCCGGGGAATTCCTAAAATAATTTCTTTAAAATCCAAAAGCTGGCACATCCATGGATGGGGAACAAAAGCTGCAGGATGCCAAGTGGGAAGCACCAGGTTACACGTCGTTCCCTCAGATGGATGAAGAAGAAAGGCCAGGGGCCGGAGGGTTAGCTCAGTGGTTCCAGCACCTGCCTTGCAAGTGCAAGGACCTGAGTTTGATCCCCGGTAACCACATATAATGCTGGGCGTGGAGACACGCCCAACAACAATCAACACCGCATACCACAATGCCAGATGTGGTGGCTCACGCCTGTAATCCCAGTACTCGGGAGGCAGAGACAGGAAGATTGCTGAGTTCGCAGCAGCTTGCCTGGGAACCTTAGTGAGCTCAGGACCAGCCTGAACTACAAAGCGAGACCCTGTCTCCAAAAAGCAAAAAAAAAAAAAAAAAAAAAGAAAAGAAGAAAGGCCAGGTCGGGCTCCCTCTACCCGTGTCCCCAGTGCTCGTGATGGCCGTGGGCACTGCGCCCAGCCACTTGGTACCTGCGCCTCGGTGACAGAGGTGTCCATGGACCTGGGCTCATCCACCGAGGCCTCGTCATCGAACAGGCGCCGACAGCACACCAGGGTGAAGGGGGGCGGCACCTCCTTCAGGAAGGATACCGCTTCCCGCCGGGACTTCCCGTAGAGCTGCACTCCGTTCACCTGGGAGAGACCGGGAGGAAGAACAGCTGTCTGTCAGTCACGATGAGCGCAGACACGGGCCAGAGCTCCACGGTGTCACTGGAGGAGTTGCTAACAGAGTTCCCGCTCCTTGCTGAGTCTTCACTGAATTAGGTGGGGAAAGCACAGCTTGTGTCGCAAGCCTCCATGGGTCCCCAGCCTTCTCAGGGCGCCTCCGTCCACGGCTAGCAACCCCTGTGGAACTGTATGTGCTGCCCACACCGTCCTCTGGCCTTTGTGCTGCCACAAGCTTTTCTGTGGGTGTCAGCACTGCACTCGAGGCCGCCCAAGGCCACACCTTACAGTGGACAGAGGCCAGCATCCAGCCCTCTCCTGGCCCTTCATGTCACCCTTGCACAACCACCACCTAAAAAATCACTTCTTGGAAAAGGCATCGTCATAACATGCAGCAATCCCACTCCCATGAGCTGAGCTGATGGGCATCATGTGCCCGTTCCCGAGGTGCTGCCACCAGTGTCCGCCCCTCAGAAAAGAGGGCCAGAGATTCAGCTCAGGGGTTCTGGCATCTGCCTGGCAAGAGCAAGGTTCTGAGTTTGATCCCCAGTACCACACATCACAGTGCCGGGCATGGTGGCTCACGCCTATAATCCCAGCACTCGGGAGGCAGAGGCAGGAGGATTGCTGAGTTCAAGGCTTGACTGGGCTACATGGTGAGCTCAGGGTCAGCCTGAACTACAAAGTGAGACCCTGTCTAAAAAAAAAAAAAAACACTAAAAGAAAAGAAAGAAAAGATTCCTTTTTACCAGAACTCACCCACTTCCCATGTGTGTGGCATCAGCTCCGGGACTTTGGGTCCTGGCCAAGGTCCCAGAAGCCTAATATCTGCTTTTGTGACTCCTCCATTCGGGTGCAGCTTCACCCTTAGGTGTTTCCAGTTGGCACACTAACTTCTGACAGGGGCAGTGCCCATGCCCAGGGGCCCTGAAAACTGGCTCTGTGGATCTGTCACTGCACCTGAGCACAAGGACTTGGGTGCTAGAAACAAGCAGCAAATGGGGCCTGATGTCTGCTGTCCCGGGAAGCCACTGGGCCACACACCTCCCTGGCTTGGAACTATGCAGAGAAGCCAAGCGTGCAGAGTCCCAGACAAGGACCTTCCAGGAACACAGCAACACACCACAGCCCAGAGCTCAGGGGTGCTATGGGGACCCAGGGACAGCAGCACACAGAGGTTCCTCCTCTGAGGGTCCGCAGAGCAGCCTGACCCAGGAAGGGGCAGGGAGGCACCACCCGGCCACACTGCAGCCGCTGGGCCCCCCGCAGAGCACAGGGGCCCCCAGAGCAAGATGGTGGCGTGCTGCTGCTGCAGCTGCGCAAAGAACAGGCCTGGGATTTACTTCAACAGAAATCCCCTATTCAGGGTTTGGTCTGTAAGTCTGTGTTTAGCTCATGTTTAATGCTTGTGCACTGCCTCTAGCTATGATGGCAGAGCTGGTCCCACCACCAGCTCCAACCTGAGCGGAGTCAGGGCTGCCGGGAAGCACTGCTCAGATGGGCCTGGCCCAGCATCCCGCCCCAAGGCACTTCCGTGTCTCTGGTCTGAAGCTCTAGGAGTCCATTTCTCTCTCTCTCTCTCTCTCTCTCTCTCTCTCTCTCTCTCTCTCTCTCTCACACACACACACACACACACACACACGTGCACAGTCACATGGCACAGAACATGGTGCCAGCAGATCCCACCCTGTCAACGCACTCCACCTCTCCCAGCCTGCGAGCTTCATGCCGCACGGTGGTCAGGGGCCCACACGGGCAGCTCCTCGGAATGAGAAGGCTTTGTGGGCACAACGATGGAGTCTCACTAGCACCTCAAGTGTACAGGGAGTATGGCCCTGCCGACGAGGAATCAGGCACCAGGTGCGCAGGGTGGGCTGTCTCCCAGGATGGCATTCACAGCACGGCAGCGGGCCGCCTGGCCCTGCAGACACCTCCCTGCCTTGCACAGACCTTGCTCAACAGTGGACAGCAGGTCCCGGCTGTGGGTTCTCGGGGGGAAGGCTGGGTCCCCACAGCTCTGTGAGGACGGCACAGCTCACCCCCCAAATCTTGGGGTACAGAGCTACACTGGCAGCTTGGGTCTGCTGCACCCCACACCTCGGAGAGCTCACTTCCCACCAGAATGACCTGATGATTGTTTGAGGAGACAGAAAGGTTTGAATTGACTAAAACACTATATAATATGGACATGTTTAAAAATTTCACATTACCCCATAAGCTGTTGATCAAGAACACAGCATGTAGGGCCAGAGATTTAGCTCAGTGGTTCTGGTGCCTGTCTAGCAAGCACAAGGTCCCTGGTTTGATCCCCAGTAACCACAGACAACAATACCAGGTGTAGTGACTCATGCCCAGCAGCAATCAGTACCACACACCACAGTGCCAGGCGTGGTGGCTCATGCCTGTAATCCCAGCACTCAGGAGGCAGAGGCAGGAGGATTGCTGAGTTCGAGGCTCCCTGGACTACATAGTGAGCTCAGGGCCAGTCTGAACTACAAAGCAAGACCCTGTCTCAAAAAAAAAAAAAAAAAAAAAAAAAAAAAAAAAAAAAAAAAAAAAAAAAAAAAAAAAGACAAAACAGCATGTATTAAGTAAAAAATGCTATTACAGTAAGACATATTTCTGTTAATTCCCCTCAAAATTCCATCATGTGCACACGCACACATGCACACACACACACACCTCATCACTCCTGACACTTTCTGCAGCAGTCTCCCTTCTGTCATTATGAAGTATGATCAAAAACAAAGTGAGTGCTGCTGCAGAGCACCGGCCAGTAGAAAGGCAGCTCATACAAACATGGTGCCATCACTTCACTCAGCAGAACCGACACAGAGAGTTCTGGCTCTCCCCAAAGTCAAGACGATCAGGAGAGGTGAACAAACATCATAAACCAACCCAAGACATTTCAAGCAGCGAGGCAGCCAGGACAGTGCAACAAAAAGGGACACATGGAAAAAGAATCAGATAGGAGTTCAGAAACATGGGCTGAAGGTTTCATTCTATCATTAATCCTGTGCACGAAGTCAGAGAAATCAATTTTACCTTCTGACCCACAGAAGCAGGAGTTTCACTGCTGTTTTGTTTGCTATGCTAGCAGTGAAATTTTCCAATCTGATTAAGTCTCTTGAGAAAGCTGTTATGCCTCTGTCTAGACATACCCCAAAGCCTCCTGTGTTCCCAGCAGGGGCTTCTCGGAGGAGGCTGATCTAGGATGTCTGATGCTGGGATTAAAGGTGAGTGGTGCTAAATTCACTCACTGCCTGGTTGATCATATGCCTGGATGTGGATGTGGGAATTCCTGCCTGGGCTGGGCGGTACCACCCAAAAGATAGGTTCCCTCGGAGGATAAAAGGAAAAGGAGGCTGCAGCTGCTCACAGCTGCTCACAGCTTGCTTCTTCTGCCTGCTCTGCCATGGACTGTTTCTCCTCTGCAGTATCTTTGAGGTACTGCCCTGCCTTGGAGCCAGCTGACTATGCATTGAAACCTCTACAAACTGAGCTGAACAAGCCTTTCCCCTTTTAACATTGTTGGCGTTTCCAGTGCAAGTGGCTAACGCTTCACTGGCGTTGGCGACACTGTAACTCAGTGGACATGTGTCCCTAATCCTCGGAAAGGTCTGCCTGGCCTTCACAAGCCTTACCTCAAGAAGCTCATCTTCTGGCTGCAGGAGGTTCAAGGTGTCCACGGGCCCGCCGGGAGCGATTGAAGAGACATAGTGGTGCCCATCGAAGGAGTCCACTTCCATGCCCAGCCTTAGAGTGTGGATTGGCAGTAACTGCAGCAACACACAGAGCAGTGAGGACGTACTCACCTGCTCAGCCTCCAGGGGTCGCTCTCTTGAATCCAGTCACCAAAATCCTGGCAGACCACGAGGGGGCAGGGAGTCCAGAGAACTGGCACCTTATTCTCCTCTCTCCTTCCCTTCAGACGCCCTGGGTGTGGGCAGATGGATGCTCCACAACCTACCTTCCATTCTAGGCTCCACAGCCCATGTCCCTAAGTGCCCAGGTGTGTACCCCCAGGACGCCCTACCTCCCGCACATTACCTGGTGCACCTCCTCCACGCCCGTAACCAAAGCAGTGCCACTCTGGGAGCCTGAACGCTGGGTCGGTCCAGGGTTCCCAGCACGAGTGCCACAACTCAGAACAGCCTAGGTTTAGAATTCTCTGTGGCACTGGGGGTCAAACTCAGGACCTTGCACTTGCCAGGCAGACATTATGCCCGTGGTCTCTGTGTCTAGAGTTCTATTTTCCCAATTCACCCTCCACTCTGCCCACCTCCTCGCTGGGTCTGTACCCTGCAGACCTGGCCCTGAACTGGTCTCCCTGGCCACTACTGAGTGAGCTGATCTGCGAAAGATATTATTTTCCACGTGGTCACTTGTGATTGGCAGGTGGTAGTTGCCACCTGCCCAGAACTGACACTGCTGGGCTATAAGTATTGAGCAGGCTGAGGTGTGACTGCAGGACTGAGAAGGGGGAGCAGCATCAGAGCAAAGGGCCAAGTTTTCACCGCAGTCCTCTCTGCAGGCTGCAGGGGCACTCACAAGCCTCTCCCTGCAGAGGAGAAGTGGGCGGTGCTTCACTGAGATGAGGAAAAGCCAGCACGGGAAGCACTGATGCCCTTGCATGGAGGAAACCCTGAAAGGTGACAGTCGGCTCACTGTGGCCCCCACTGCTCCTGAGCCATCACGCCTCGGTCACCAGCTCTGAGTCCCCAGAAACCCACTGCTCTTGCTTCACATGTAACCTATGACGCCGACGTAGGCAAACCCAGCCAATGGGGACCCAAGGCAGGAGGACTCCGCCACAGCTGTCTGAACAAGAAGTGTCCTCCGAGCAAGTGGGACACTGGCCATTGGTGCCCAGCATGCTAGCAGGAGGTTCAGGTGGCTTCCTCCTGCTCTCCCTCCGCCGGGACGCCCGTGCCCAGGTCCTTGAGTACAGCAACATGAGAAGCAGAAGGAAGGGAGGGCACCAGGACCCGTGAGGACCTAAACAGGCAGTGAGGCCATGGGCCACAGGCAAAGAGCTCAGCACAGAACTGCAAGCGCTGCCTCCTCCCTGAGGACGGCCTGCCGCACGGGGCGGGGCTGCAGAGGAACAGGAGCAGTGTGGCAGGGACACGGTGCCCTCTCCTGGGTGGGCAGTCATGCAAGCGCAGACGTCCTGAGGACAGGGTGACTGGCTGGCAGGGTGACTGGCAGGTTGCCCGCTCGCAGAGGGGCCCACAGCTCAGAACGTGCACCGGCTCCACCTCGCAGCCCAGGTCCGGTGAGCAGAACCGGCTTAGGCTGGCAGGAGGCACACAGAGTAGTGTGGGCCGAGCAGCCTGGGTTCCAGCCTTGCAGCCAGAAACCAGCGTGAACTTCTGGGACTGATGGTGCAGGCACTGCTACTGGTGGGTAGTGACTGCACTGGCCGCCAGACCCATCCGCGTGGCCCCAGGCTCTGCCCACAGTGACACAGAGGCCCCCGACAATGACATTCATATTTTCTTCTTCTGTTCTTTTTTGCTTTTTCCTTATCTCTTGACTGTTCTTGTTTTTATATGAATGTGAACATTGTTTCAATTGTTCTTATTCTGTTGTTTTTATTTCTTCCTTCTTTCTTCCCTCCTGTCTCACCAGTTTACCAAAGTTGGCATAATCTTCCTTTGTCCTCCAGCTTTGATTCTAACCTCTTCCTCTTTTTCTATCTCTGTCTTTTCCCCAACCCCTTTTAGATTTTCTCCCCTGAGGGTAAAGTCACCAGACTAGGGGCCTGTGTACTGTACACAATTTTCTGGTTTGTTTTCTATTTTGTTATATAACTACTAATCTAGTTCACTTGGTTAAAGATGGTAAATTAACAGTAACCACAGTTTGTCCTGTTCTAGGCTGTGCCTGATATGGCCCTCATTACTCACTGTACTACTCTTGCTAAGGTGACCATTTAACTGTTCTAATCACTTGTTCTTCTGGCTATGCCAAGATGGAGACTGCCTGAGGGTCATAAACAATTCTACAGGCCGGTGCCAAGGGACCACGAGCTAGGCTCAACAGGCTGTGCCTCCCATACACCATAATCTGAAAAGGTAGGACCTGAGCGTTCTATGAAATTCCTACCCAAATCTAAAAGGGATGTGAAACTCCACTCCGCTTCCCTTTTTGTACCAAGCAGAACTGAAATGACTTTCTCAAGTCACACAGCATCAACCCCTGGCTCAGCTGGAACGGACTCTGACAGTGTGGCCCAGCTCGGGCAGTGGGCACCTCACCATGCCCGGTGCTCACTACGGCTGCCATCTTGTCTTAGCGCTACCACCCGAGGGAGCTCACTGCACTGGCCAACTGGTCCATAGCAGGGAGTCAGGAAGACAGCTCTGGGACCACCTTTGAAAATTCGAACCATCCAACAGTGCAGAGAATGTGCACACCAAGGGGAGAGAGCTACTTGCCACGCTCAGAGGAGGAAAAGGTGGAACCAGAGATACTCGGGTTGCCTGAAGCCTGCATGGCTGCAGAAACCTCGCCCTGACTCCTGTCTGGGGCCGGCCGGCCTGACCTCCCTCCGGCTTCAGGCTACTCTGGGGCACCCACTGCTCCAGGCCTGTCTGCTGAGGCGCCACCAGGCAGTCTTCTCCAAGCCTCACTTCCCCAGCTATTTTTTTTTTTTTTTGAGACAGGGTCTCACTTTGTAGTTCAGGCTGGCCCTGAGCTCACTATGTAGCCCAGGCAAGCTGCCGCGAACTCAGCAATCCTCCTGTCTCTGCCTCCCGAGTGCTGGGGTTACAGGCGTAAGCCACCACGCCCAGCATTGTGTATGCGGTGTTGATTGTTGGTGGGCGTGAGTCTCCACGCCCAGCATTATATGTGGTTACTGGGGATCGAACTCAGGACCTTGTGCTTGTGAGGCAGGCGCCGGAACCACTGAGCTAACCCTCCGGCCCCTTCTCCAGCTATTTTTGTCCAGAACAGACACTACCAGGACAATGATAATGCAAAAACCTGACAGATGCCCAGAAAACATGTAAAAGCTGCCTTCTTCCATTTTGCCACAAGACATAAGGATTCTCAAAAACCTTTTAAGCTCAAGAATAACCACATCTCACGCTCAGGAGAGAAACTGCCTTTGCCATCGGGCATGCTGGACCAAGGCTTGGTCTGTGTCCCATCACACTCCTCTGAGGGGCCAGCGTCAGGCCCTGTGCGTGTGGCTTTGGGAAGTGACAGAGCCGCTCCCACAGCCATGGTGCCCAGCTCCTCTCCCACACCCGAGAGCCTGCCACACCCCAGAAGCACTGTGTGGCCCTGCTAGGAACTTGGGGGTTGCACATGGCCCTCGTTTCTTCAGTAGGAACCTAAAGCATGTTCTTATTGATTATAAAAAGCTGAGAAGGTCTATGAATACTTTGCTCACCTTTGAATACTTCTGCAGCTCAGCATCGTCTGCGATCTGTGGGTCCAGAGTAGCCACCTAAATACATGAGAAAAGACATGCCGTGGGTGGGAGTGCCAAGCCCTGCCCCTTCCTGGACCTGCCGGAAGATCTTCCCACAGTGCTGAACCCTGTAGATGAGCACCCGGTGCAGAAGTTCTGCGTGCACCGGCTGCTGCCCTCTGAGTCAGCCGCAGGGGCATGTGCAGCTTCTGAGGCACACTGTGCTCAGTCCCTGCGCAGCTTCCACACGCCTAGCCCATGCAGATCACTCGGGACACCGCGTGCACCATAAAGGCCATAGAAATGGGTGCCAGGCAGTGTCGAGGGATGAGTAGGGAAGCCTGCGCATGTGCAGCGCACACTGAGTTTTCTTTGAGTGTCGAGTCTGTGTGGGTTGGATCTGAGCACATGGAATCCAAAAAGGAGGACCAAGCAGACACAGAGCTGACCTGAGACATTTGGAAATCCACAAGCCCAGCCAGGTGCGTTGGTACACACTTACACCTACACTCAGGAGGCTGAGGCAGGAGGATCTCTGTGAGTCTGAGGTCAGCCTGGGCTACCTACATCACGAGACCCTGTCTCACAAAACGCAACAAATCCACAGTCCCTGAAAGCTAATGTGACCCATCACACCGGATCCGTAAACATTTTACTCTGGATAAAAGCAAGAGCAAACTCAAGCCTTAAGTTTGCAAGGTCAGGGAAGCCCAGCGAGCTGGGAAACTGGGGTGTCTGACTCCCCAGAGAGCTCAGCCTCTAGGGGAGCAGCTGCCCACAGCCACAAAGCATGAGCTGGTCTGAGCAGCAGAAAGCGAGGGAAGAAGCATGGAGACTGTTCACCCCTCCACCCAGATTGCCATTTTCTTCTCAGCTTCCAGTAAAAGAGCAGTCACTTGTAAGCATCAACTTCAGACTCTATCTCCTCTTGCCAGCTCCCTTGCTAGGGCCTCGCAAGGATGAAGGCAGCCTGCCGAGACAGCTATGTGCAGGGCAAAACTTCAGCAAGGAAGAGCCCTGAGGGGAACTACATTTTCTTGACTATCAGAATCAGTAAGTGTGATCCCAGCACTCAGGAGGCTGAGGCAGGAGGATCGCTCTGAATTTGAGGCCACCTTGGATTATGTAGTGAGTTCATGGCCAGCCTGAAATGCACAGTGAGACCCTGTTTCAAAAAGGAAAACAAAACAAACCACTATGAGCAGCAGCAGGGCCATGTGCTGGGTGCCCAGGGCCTGTTTCCTGCACCCATGAGGCGGGCTGGCCGCCGTGGAGTGCAGGGACAGAGTAAGCAAGAACAGAGAGAACCAGGAAGTCTCCGACCGAGACAGCAGCGGAGTGTTTGGCCCAAGGACAGCAAAGGGACCTTCCACACCGGTCAGCGTCAAGGACAAGCTGCTTGAGGAAGACCGGCATCCAAGCCCGGCTGTCCCGTGGCTCGCACTGGGCGTGTGCAAGCTCCCTCACTCCCCAGCGGCCCAGGATGGGGAGGAGTCTGATGGCCTCTACACTGCGGGCCTCGCCTCCGCTAAATGGCTTCCTGTTCTTCAAATACACTTCATAATCATTCTTTCATTTTTCTCGTAAAACTGTAAGGTTCTTTATGAAACACAGGACTAATATCCATAGTGCTTTCAGCGTACAATAAAACAAACAGATCATAAAAGCAGTCATAAAAATGCCAGCAACTTTAGCAGCAATCTGAGTTACAAACTGAAAAGCGAAACCTCTCTCTCCTCCCATTTTTCTGCCTGTGGTCGATTGAACCAGGGTGAGTGTGACCTGCTGTCTGCTAATTACAACGAAGGCTCATCTGCACTTCAGAATTATTCTTAGGACTTCAATGTTTACAAAAATCAATCACTCGATCCACCAGGGTCAGAGGCAGGCTGCTTCCCTCCCTGCAGGTCGGCTCTGCGCAGTGAGACTTGCTTCGCTGGGAGGTGTGTGCTTACCATGACCTCGAAGTCGGGGCCCAGCAGGCTCTCCCATCTGGACTTCAACACATTTTCAGCGGAGTTGGAGGCTTGTTCTGGACATAAAGAAAGGATGTTGGAGCCAGCGTGGTGGCGCACGCCTGTCATGCCAGCACTAGGGAGGCTGAGGCAGGAGGACTGCTGTTTGAGGCCAGCCTGAGCTATCCAGTGAGACCCAGGGGTCACAACACTGTTCACTAAGTCGAGGGGGTGTGCAGGTAAATCAGAGAGGCAACTCTCAAGGGCAGGGTGAATGGAAAGATGGCTGGACAGCCTGAAAGAGCCTCGGTGGGAAGGGAAGGGGGGAGGAGTTACTGAGAACCTGAACCGTTTGTGACGCAGCTCTAAGGGCATCTGGTTTCCCCGTTAGGGCCTGGGCAGCAGGACCCTGTCCATGCCCCACTGGGAAAGTGGCCTGAGGATGACAGGGGACATGGCCAGGCCCAGGGCTGAGGCCCCACGGCCACTGGGATTGACTCAAGCATGGGTCTCCATGTCGTGGGAACTGCGGCTCCATACCAGCCGCCTGCTCCCTGCCCACCTGGACACGTGCCTCTTTGCGGCCTGGGTTTGAGCCACGTGTCAGCGAGTGCGGTCACTAATAGGCCAAGCCAGCTAGGAGCAGCCACTGTGCCCCGGGGACCTAACAGGGTGCTAGGGCTGCGGGTGCCACTGTGTCCCCACTGATGGTGCGGGCAACACCTCCACACAACCGCCCAGGGCCAAGAGGGGCAGGCGGTTCCCTAAGCCCCACCCTTCCCAGGGTCGGTCAGGAGCAGCCACCACCCTGAGCAGCAAGGGAAGGTTCAGGCTGTAGATTTCTGTCATGAAAGGGTCCACTGGCTGCAGAGGCCAATGGTGGCATGTGAGCTAAAGCAACAGTTAAAACTGCTAAGAACACAATAAAACTCAGCAGGCAAATGAGTACTAATAAATACATACTCAAAACTAGCACAATTAAACAAACATTAAACCAGGATTTGATTGTCCTGTTAAGCCTGACAATGATTTCCATATTAAGAATAACACTCCTTTTCAATCCACATGTTGTGGCACATGCCTGAAGTCCCAATACTTGGTAGGCTGAGGCAGGAGGATCACAAATTTAAGGCTAGCCTAGATTGCATAGCAGGACCCTGTCTCAAAACACAAAAACAGAAATGAACAACTACCCCATTTTAAATCTCCCAGCTGCCTCTGAGACACTCAGCTCATACTAAGCCCCGGAGGGAATGGCCAGAAAGGTCAACATCTCAGCCTCGGGGGGCGTAGGAGAGACCTACCTGAACTCCTGGGGGCACCGGCGCGGTCCGGCTGCCAGTCACCCACTGCTTCCTCAGTTTCTTCTTCTTCGTCCAAGTTTGTTTCTGTCTCCACTGCACCGCTGAGGAATAGGGCTGGGGTTCTGGGTGGAGCCACATTGGGCCCTAAAACAAGAACTGTTGGTTGGATCTAGAGCTGGGAGCCTGCTATGGTCCGTTCCAACCTCGCACGAGCATCTCGGGTGACCCTAAAACACCCCATGGGGCAACGAGTGATTACAAAGGAGGCATTGTGGACAGTATCAAAGGAGAAAGGAAGGAACGGAGGTCAGAAGTGAGTCAGTAACAAGGCCAGGTGGTGCTTTACAATAAACTTTAAAAAGAAAAAAGCATCAGGCAGGTGGTGCACACCTGTCAGCCTGGCAGCTTGGGGGTGGGGGCAGGGCACTGGCAGGTTCAAGCCCCGCGTGGGGACTCCTGTGAGGAAGAGCGCAGACTGGACTGATCCCGAGTCTGGGCTTGCACAGTGAGGGTACACTGACCTCAAGGCTTGGCACAAGTGCCCTCTGGGCCTCTCGAGCACTAAAGCCGTAGAAACAGCCATGAAACCCTTTTAAGGTCAATATGGCGTTGGCACAGTGTGTACTACTTAGACAACTCTGCGTTTCATTCCTACAATTCAAGTAACAGGGAACCCGTCTTCAGCAGCGAAATTCCTGACA
The DNA here is from genome assembly GCA_004025085.1 of Thryonomys swinderianus. Classification (NCBI taxonomy): domain Eukaryota; kingdom Metazoa; phylum Chordata; class Mammalia; order Rodentia; family Thryonomyidae; genus Thryonomys; species Thryonomys swinderianus. The sequence continues at coordinate 25,970 of PVIC010013342.1, forward strand.
CATAAAACATAGGAAGTTGCAGTACAGCCTGGAGCAACCCTTGCCTGCAGTGCCAGCACTCTGGGTGACTGAGGCAGGAGAATTACAAGCTTGAGCCCAGCTTGTGCAGCCTAGCAGCTAGTGAGATCCTGTCTTAAGACAGACAGACAGCCAGACAAATGGATAGACAGATGGACCCCTGATTCATTTTCAATCCCCAGCACCAAAAGACAAAAACAAAAATAACAAGAACGCTGGGCGTGGTGGCTCATGCCTGTAATCCCAGTACTAGGGAGGCAGAGGCAGGAGGATTGCTGAGTTCAAGGCTTACCTGGGCTACATAGTGAGCTCAGGGCCAGCCTGAACTACAAAAAAGCGAGACCCTGTCTCCAAACAACAACAACAACAAAAGGTTTCAGTAGCAATCAATCTATATGGAGAGTAAAGCCTTCGGGTTTGTATCTTCAGAGAATTCCCCCAGAGGCCACCGAGGACTCCTTCACTCCTTTCTGGCAAGGGTTCCTGCCAAATCCCCTCTTCCTCATGTCCACTGTCAGCTTCTGGGACACGTCGTACTTGCACAACCAGAGCTTGAGGCTGATACACACACAAGTATGTACTTCCTCCAACACAAAGATTTGCTGCTTAATACCAAATTAACAACAAAAACTATTTGACAAATAAAAATGCTCATGAGGATAAATTCATATTTTACTTTCTCAAAAAAACAAACCTGCATGGATCAGAACAAAAATGCCCTGTAATGGGGATGAACGCCGAGGTCTGCACACCACCAGGCCACGGGCAGGCAGCGTGGGCAGAGACACAGGTGCCAGGCCGGGCTCCTCGGCAGGGCCAGTGTGCTCTCCCTCCCTCACCACGTGCGGCACCGTCTCTCTGGCCCCCAGGGCTCCTACCTCTCCCAGCCGGCCCGGGCCTCCTGCGGACTAGCGTGAGGCGCACGGCCCGGCCCGCGCTCTGCAGCACCTGCATGACATCCTGGTTGGCGAGGCCCTGGATGTCTACACCGTCCACCTGAGCGGGGAGGACACAGGGGTCAGGGCTATGCCACAGGAGGGATGCTTAAGAGCACAGAGACGCTGAAGGAGTTTGCTAGAATTCGAGGGTTTCTTTGGAGCCTGTGCTGTGTACAGGGCACATGGCTGCCACCATACACAGCACCTGCCACCGGCAGGATCAGCAGTGGCTGCCCCCTGTGGGGAAACACCCACTGTGGGCCGGGAAGGTAGAGACGGACCCCGTCTTGGGAAACCTGTGCCTCCCAGACACCCGAGCCCAAGGAGGGCGCACTCACGGCCACGATCTGGTCGTCCACGCAGATCTGGCCACTGTGCTGTGCGGCGCTGCCTGGCACGATGCTCTTCACATAGATGCCTGCAGGCTCCCCTGGGTGTGGGAGAGAGCACTGACCTGGCTGCCAACTGCCAGCCCAGGCCTCACAGAGGTGGCCAGTGCCTGGGCAGCCTGCCCGCTGCCCACTCCCCGAGGAAGAACTGGGCAGGCTGGGTGCACAAAGCGGCCCTGCCCTCCAGCAGGAGCAGACCCCTGGACAGACACCGCTGGACACACACTGCAAGGCTACAAAGGGCTGCTCTGGGAAAGTGAGACACAGGAAGGGGAGGAAAATGAAAGCTGGGTGGTTTCACATTTTCGTTACTTTCAAATGAACTTGAAACGTTCCTCTATGGCTCCCTTCCCGACAGGACACAGACCCCGGAATCTGAAAGATAAGCTTCTGTTCACTCTCTGCACCTCCTCAGAAGTCTGGCACCCCAGACTCCAGCCTTGCCCAAGGTGCGAGTTTCCCTGACCTCACATGTCCTCTCACTGACTTCTTTCCTCAGGTCAACCTCACCCCTTCTGTCAAACTGCTACATTTTTTTTTTTTTGAGACATGATCTTGCTTTATAGTTCAGGCTGGCCCTGAACTCACTACGTAGCCCCGGCAAGCCTTGAACTCACAGCAATCCTCCTGCCTCTGCCTCCCGAGGGCTGGGATGACAGGCATGAGCCTCTACACCCGGCACTGTGGTGTGTGGTACTGCTATTGTTGTAGGTGGTTACCAAGGATCAAACCAGGGACCTTGCGCTTGACAGGCAGGTGCCAGAACCACTGAGCCAAATCTCCAGCCTCAAATTGCTACTTTTGTTCCCAGCCCCAATGCCTGCTTCCTTGTGCTTCATTTCCTTCTGTAAAATCTTAACTTGTGTCTGCCATATCAGGATAACCACACAGCTATGCAAGAACATGTATTTTAGCCATTCTTGAGCATTTGCATCTGGACACGTTTATCCCTTGCATGTCCTTTCCTCTCCAGTGCGCCAGGAGGCTGGGGTGTTGCTGTGCTGCCCAGGCTGGCTTCGGATCCGAGCTGAAGAGACCCTCCCCACTCCGCCTCCCAAGGAGCTGAGACTACAAGTGTGTGCCTGGCAATCTAGACCTTCCTTACATCCGTTTTTCTGCAACCTCCAAAACTAAGCAAAGTAACCCTTCAAGGCTCCGATAAACCCAACAGAGCAAACATCATCTTTACGATTATGTGTCAGAAAGAATGGAGTGGGCTGGGCCACTGCAGAGGCACAGAGCCTTACAGTGCTTGAGGCCCTGGGTTCCCTCCCCACACCACCAAGACAGGCAGGAAATTGAACTATAACTACTTTAACTGGACTTAACACACTGACAACTCCTCAATATGGATTTTTTTTTTTTTTTAAGACAGGGTCTCGCTTTGTAGTTCAGTCTGGCCCTGAGCTCACTATGTAGCCCAGGCAAGCCTCAAACTCAGCAATCCTCCTGCCTCTGCCTCCCGAGTGCTGGGATTACAGGTGTAAGCCATCACACCCGGCACTGTGGTATGTGGTATTGATTGCTGGTGGGTGTGAGTCACCATGCCCAGCATTGTATGTGGTTACCAGGATCGAACTCAGGGCCTTGCGCTTGCGAGGCAGGCACTGGAACCACTGAGCTAAATCTCTGGCCCTCAGTATGGATTTTTGCAACCTTATTATAAAATATATACTTTGCTCTTTTGGAACTTATTTAAATTCTGAACCAAAAAAAAGGTGACACTTTAGCACTAGTCAGTGTGACAGGGACGTTGCTACAGCTCATGAATACATTAGCTTAATGCTCCCACCTGCTGCATGTCTATGTGTGTGCGTGAGTGTGTGTGTGAGAGACTATTTGGCAGAAATTGACACTCTCACTATTCTCCAGAAAAACTAAAATACCTCACAACTGAAAGTGACTCGCAAATATTTCTGAAAATATTCTTTTTTTTTTGCCCTACCAATTCTCTTACAATAAGAGGAAATTCCTTACTGGGAAAGTTACCAATGCTAACTCTGGAAGGAAAGGTTGTAGGTGAGCGAGAGTTGATGAAGTTTTGTTCAGAATTCTACTCAGACCCATGTGCTTGTTTTTACACTATCATTTGACTTTCCTGTACTTCCTCTATGGGGAAGGAAAATACTTCTAAAGGAATTCCAGTATCATTTTCAGTGGTTAAATATAATGGGGACACCTCTATGCAGTGGGCAGTAACCCACCCCATGGCACACGCAGCGCCATATAGCAGGGAGGGGCACAGCACTGAGTATGTTTCAGTTTTAAGAATACTAGAAGGTACGATTCAAAGGGAGAATGAATCCTTTTGTTAATGACTTTCAGCCTAGCTATTAAACTACCTAGATGAAAATGTGAGTCTGTGATCACTGAAAAGTAACTGGCTGCTATTACAGAGTCACAGTTTCACTGTTCAAAGATTAAATTAAAATCTGCAGGTACTTAATCTTACTAAGCAACCTTAACCTCCTTTATAATTATTCCCAAATAAAAGAGAGATTATTTTTTTTACCTGCATGAGATGCTCCGGTGTAGCCAACAATTCTAATCCCGAGGCTCTGTCCATCTTTTTTAATGAGTTCAACGTTGTAGGTTTCATAAAGAGAAGAATCATCCTAAAAGGCAACAGAAGACCTGACTGATGTCCAGCCACCTAATTGCATCCAGTCAGGGGTGAAGGGCACTCAGTTTCTCGGCCATAAGCACATGTGAGCTGGTGCCTGAGACCACTGACCCCGCGTGACTCTTGCATCTGGACACTGGGTGGAGGACATGAGCTTGCCCAATCACATGCCCTTCCCAAGCGGCTGCTCCCGCCAGGAGCAGGGAGGGAAGATAGGACCCAGACCTGGAGTGCGAGGGTGGGGGTGGTGGCCCCTCCGAAGTGAGTGGCTGTGGGGCTGAAAAGGGACCAGCGTCCTCCCGCTGGGGACTGGGCCTCCCACCAGAGCCTGGGGTGTCAGGGCAGCCAGGCCAGCACCTCAGCATTGGCCGAGGGAAGGCCCAAGAGGAGAGTGACCCACTGCGGCAAACCCCACAGTGCCGTGTCCGAGGCTGCTGCCCCACACGGTGTGCCAACACGGCCCCTTCGGGGGACCTCCTGGGCACCTGCAGGAACCAGGGCCCGAAATGCCAGCAGGAGGAGAAGGGTAGGCTTGCTGCGGGGGCTCAGCAGAAGAGACGATAAAATGCCTGTCTCTCAAGCGAGGGGCCGTACCGTGGCACTCTGCCTTTGGGTCAGAGTGGCACCGAGCCCCAGACCGCTCTGACCGGGCCTCCCTGAGCCACCATTGGTCCGGTGTGGAGCGAAGGCCTCTGGGCTTCAGTAACAGAGGGAGAGAGAACAGCTGGCCAGGCTTCAGGAGAAGTCTCTTTGGCAGTGCGGGGGTGAGTCCTATGAGCCCTCAGCTACACCTTCAGCCACTTCCGTTTCTGAGGCAGGTCTTGCCAAGTCCCGGGCTGGCTTCAAACTTTGTCTGTCTACTTGTGTTTGGGGCCAGCCTGAGCTGCACAGTGAGACCTGTCTCAGGAGACAAGCACCCGGAGCCACACCCCACAGGAGGCCTCCCCTCTCCCAGGCCATGCTGTCCCCACTGACCACTTACCACTGCTGGGCTCCTGCTGGCTGGGGGAGGCACAGTGGGCAAGGCCACCGGCGGGGTGCTGGGAGTGGGCGGAGTCGCCACAGGGCCGCTGGCAGGGTCCCGGGCCACCAGCATCCTGACCGCGCTCCCACAGGTCCTCAGCACCTGGGCGATCTGCTCGCTTGTCATGCCCTGGACATCGGTGCCACCGATCTTCAAGATGTGGTCGCCGGTCTGGAGCCGCCCGTCCTGCACCCGAGAGAGGACAGAGATCACTCAGAGACATCCGCCTTCACCCCCGGCTCCTAGCAAGCTGCCGATTTCCAGCATGGAAACAAGGGCTCACACGGGAGCCACGCGCATACTGCGGCAGTGGAAGGTGGTGAGGGTCACTGGGCCCAGCACGAGAGGTGGGGTCAGGGCGAGGAAAGCCAGCCGAACCCTGAGCCAGGGTGCCTTGATGCCTGCCCAACAGCCACGAGTATGAACAGCCTGGGACCCCCGGACCGTGGAGGGAAAGGACTGAGGTCTCCAGGTAAAGCTACGGCTACCAGCCCCTCAGCTCGCGAGGAAGCTGGGGAGGGAGGGCATAGAGAGGAGCCACGGAGCGGCTGGCATCAGGCAGGATGCCCGAGAAGGGTCGGGCTCACCACAGAGGGTCAGGGTTACACGATCACTGCCAACAGACAGTAAGAGATGTGCCAGCCCAGCCCCAGTGCCAGCTGGGCCCAGCAAAGGTCTAGAAAGTGATGTCTATTGCTTGACCTAGACTGACAGTGGGACGGGAGAGATTCCAGACATGGTTTCAAGACGTGGCGACAGGATCTGCCCACCGCCTCTGTGCGGGCTGTCGAAAGGAGGGCTCAAGCCCAGGGTCTGGCCTGAGTAACTGGAAAAGCTAATGAAGACAAAGCAGAGGCCGAGGCAGGATGATGCTGTGAGTTTGAGGCCAGCTTGAATGACACAGTGAGACTGTCTCCAAAAACAAAGACACAGAGAAAGAGACAGGTGGGAAGAGACAGAGTTCCAGGTGGAGTCACATGGCTGAGCACAGGCAGGGGGGGCATCAGTGTGGGGCCAGGTCCAGGCCCTTGCAGGCTGCACAGGCCTCACTCAGGGCTCAGAAGAGACCACGTTCTCGCCTAGACTGGCAAGGAAGGCGTGGACATCACATGACCACTTTACTGCCTTCCATGGAGCCTGTTTCACAGGGGAGCATTTACAATGCCATCCATCTGCAAGCATCTGTCCCAAAGGTCCGCCGTCCCTTTGCCCTTTGTGGAAGCTTTGAAACAGATCCACCTTCTGCATTTTTGTTAAGTTTACTCCATCAGAAATTCTGACTTCTCTTTAATTCATGAGCATCTTGAACATGTCAAGATGTCAACAGAACTGATTTATAAGCCACACCTGCAAGACCTGACACAGAGTCCCACTGGCTGTGCTGCCTCCCTCGAGGCCTGTCCAACTCGGTGGGGGGGGGGGGCTGCGGAGGTGACCAAGCTAGCTGGGTCTAAACCTGCCAACCCCTTTTGGGTGGTACCAGGCTGGGGTCTGTAACTATGGGTGACACTGTGAAGCAGAGACATTCGGGCTGAGAAGCACTTCGGCTCTGCAGGGTCAGGCTGGACACTGTGGCCAGGTAGGAGAGCAGGGCGGCTGGAGGCACAGAGGTGTGTGCTGGAGGCCAGGCCACAGGAGCAGGGCCAGGGCAGCTGCAGGGAGGGCCTGGGAGAGGGGAGCTGCGGGACCTGGCCCCAAGGGGCACTGAGGCTCTGTCCAGCCAGGCAGCGCGGGAGCACCACAAGCAGCCTCGGTGGAGAAAGTTGGTGCTCGACGTGGACGTGGAGTGGGCACAGACACAGTACCCAGGGTGGGGCTGCTGCCATGTGTGGCTGGCACGAGTCCTGTGCGGCTCCTCTTTCTTCTCCCTGTTACCTCAGCTCTTCGAGACAGGTAATTTGCATCTGTCACTGAGAGTTAAACATGTCCTTCTGGCAGAAAAGCAGGTGTTCAGCAGGATCCGCCAGTGTAAAAATAGTTGCGAGATTGACAGGAGAGGCACCGGGTGACAGCTTGCTGTCTTGCCCAGCAGCGCCCCGGCCGAGGCCCCGATCAGTACCCCCTGCGGCCTGTGCAGACTTCCCCAGCCGGTGGCTCCCAGGGTCACATCGCAGGGCAAACCCCGCTGTACAGCTAAAGGAGGAAAGGTATGCTAGCCCACATTAGTAGCTTTTGCACTGAAAAGTTATTGTACATTTCAAGTTCTCTGATACATTATTGTAAACGACAGTTTCAACTGAAAATCAAGTGTTTGAGCTGGGCCAAGTGGTGCGGGCCTGTCATTCTACCACTTGGAAGCCTGAGGCAAGGAGATCCCTGAGCCCAGGAGTTTGAGGCCAGTCTGGTCAGTATAGTAAGATCCTGTCTCAAAATATTTTTTAAGTTTTTTTGAAACCTATATAATGTCAGGGCTGAACTACAAAAAGGAATAAAGAAGTCAATTTTTTTAAAAAACAGTGCAAATACTTCCGTAACTAAGGCTAGCTTTGGTCTCATTCCTTTACATCCCCATTTGTAACTTTTAGAATAAAGATATCTACCCTGTGCCTATTAAATGTTAAAAATGTTTAACCTTCTCATCTTGACAAGGGCTTGCAGCAAAGACTTTGCCATAAATCTCAGAGGAGACTTGGGACTCGGACTCTTCAGTGATGCTGAAACTGTTGGGACTTTGGCAAGTCTCCCAGAGGGACTTAGGCCTCTGCATAAGGAGATGTGCACCAGCCTGTGGGGACTCAGAAAAATAAAAACAAACATCAAAGGGGCGGGAAGACACCATTAAGGCCCCTTTTTGCTTTCACTCTCTTGGAGTCAACTACAGACTGAAACCTCTATGAACTGGGATGTAGTAAACCTTTGTCCTTTAACTTGGGGTATCAGATTTTTTTTTTTTTTTTTGAGACAGGGTCTCGCTTTGTAGTTCAGGCTGGCCCTGAGCTCACTATGTAGCCCAGGCAAGCCTTGAACTCAGCAATCCTCCTGCCTCTGCATCCCGAGTGCTGGGATCGCAGGTGTGAGCCATTGCGCCTGGCACTGTGGTGTGTGGTTACTGGGGATCAAACCAGGGAACTTGCGCTTGCTGGTCAGGCACTGCAACCACTGAGCTAAATCTCCAGCCCCAATATCAAGAAATTTTAATTCAAGTGAAATACTTAGAATCACTGCATCCTCTGATTTTTAAATTTAAGACCTTGAAAGACAAACGGAGGAGAATCACAGAGCTGTTCCAACACGTGTTAACATTAACAAGAATGTCCATTCACAGTTCTTTTGCCTCCAGAGCACTGGGATTGCAGGTGCAGACAGCACAGCAGCTTCTTTTTAATCTGAAATTAAATTCTGTTTCTAGAGTCACACGTCCGAGTAATGCATGTTACACAATCACACGCCATGCAAAAAGTTTAAGTCCTACGAAGATGAAGTCTACTCACCCGGTCTGCCAGCCCTCCGGGCACGATTGTCCTCACCACCACGCCACTGGCCTTCCCCCCGACGATCCCGAAGCCCAGCCCAGAGCCGTCATTGATGAGCTCCACCTCTTCCATGTGGCCCCAGCAAACCTTTGGGGTAATAGCAGCAAGAGCCATGGAGTCAGGGCGCACAGCACTACTAACGGCATAGCCGAGCTCTCAGCTGAGATGACTCTGGAGTCTAAGAAACACACACACACACACACACACACACACGGAAACAGACACACCACCCTTTGGGATCAGGAAAGGACCCAAAACAACCATGCCCGACCACAGCTCTGAGAGGCAGCGCTGGGACAGTGGCTCAGCACTGGTAAAAATCTGTTTGCTAGAGCGGAGGAGAACCCCGACATGTCTCGGAGATCTCAGGTGCCGGCATGCAGAGCAAGAGGCACAATTCAGGGCCAGGGATTTAGCTCAGTGGTTCCAGTGACTGCCTGGTAGGTACAAGATCCCAAGTTCAATCCCCAATACATACAGATACCACATACCACAATGCCAGGGTGTGGTGGCTCACGCCTGTTATCTCAGCACTCGGCAGGCAGAGGATTGCTGAGTTCCAGGCTTGCCTGGGCTACATAGTGAGCTCAGGGCCAGCCTGAACTACAAAGTAAGACCCTGTCTCAATAAATAAATAATTGTGAAAGGGCTGGCAAGGTGGCTCTGTGAGGAGGCTTGGGTTCAATTCTTCCCAGGAACCCCCAACAGTAATAATCCTAATAATACAGTAAGTACACGAAAATATTGTGAATGTGTAGTGAGTTCCTAGGTGGGACAAAACCCGGCACCTGGGAAGCAATGCTACTCACTAACATGACCCAAGTGTCCCAGCGCTCCACGCAGGACAAGGCCCACTGCTGCCCTTGCTCTGGAAACTGTGCTGAGTAAACGCTACAGAACTGCCTGGCAGCACCTCTCGTGGTCAGTCCTGTGACCTTGCTGTGCACCTGACGGGCTGTTTGCCCCAAGGAAGGAAAAGTAAAGACATCAACTACACCTTAGTGTTATAAGAAAATAAGACTTTGGCTTGCATTCCGAGGATGCAGGGCAAACTCTAGATGTTACAAAGCAAGTTTAAGGTTTCCCAAGAGACATACACTCTTCTCCCACATGTCCTGATGTAAAAAAGAATTATAATTCTTTAGCATCAATAATGGAGCAGTAACTCTCACCCTAACTTATAAAAATAATGCTTTTGAAATAAGCAGACACCAGATCCTCAACAGAATCATTTCTAATAAAAACTTTCAATTAATTACTTGGCTACATCATCAAGAAACACAAGACTTTCGCCGGGCGTGGTGGCTCACGCCTGTAATCCCAGCACTCGGGAGGCAGAGACAGGCGGATTGCTGAGTTCGAGGCTTGCCTGGGCTACATAGTGAGCTCAGAGCCAGCCTGAACTACAAAGCGAGACCCTGTCTCAAAAAACAAAAACAAAACAAAACAAAAAAGAAACACAAGACTTTCTACCCTCAAGTAAATTATATCTACCATTCAACATGACATACATGTTACATAATAATCTTAAGAAGCTGTGCGTGGTGGTATATGCCTGCAATACATAGCACTCAGGAGGCAGAAGCAGGATGATGGATCTTGGTGAATTCAAAACCAACAAGGCCTACAGAGTTCAAGGCCAGGCTGCACTACAAAGCAGGACCCTGTCTCAAAAAAAAAAACCTTCAATAATAATCATAATCATAAGAAAATCAGCGGGATAGTGAAAAAACAAAGTAAATAAATAAAATATATCAGGAGGCTGAGGCAGGAGGATCACTTGGGTTCAAGGGCAGTCTGGGATACATAGCCTGAACTATATAGTGAGAACTTAGTTCAGAAAACAAAAACCAAAGCCAAATAAATAAATACTCCTCTGCATTTCCCTCAGCCAAGAGTATCACCGGGAAGGAAGCGGGTTCCCAGGTCCACAACTCACCTGCTCAGGCATGGGGCTGGTGGGGGGCCTGCTGCTCTCGGGGCTGGACTCCCGGGCCACCACCAGGCGCAGGGGCCCCGCGCTGTGCTGCAGCAGTGCGATCGCCTGCAGGTGGGAGACGCGCTGGTCCAGGGCCGTGTGGTTGACAGCCAGAATCTGGTCATTTTCCTTGAGCTGTTGACCCCTTCATCACCCAAGAAAAGGACAGTGAGCTGTTGGTGGTGCACAGCTGCGCCCTAACGCTGCTGGGCAGTGCGTGGCCCTGCTGCTCCCGGCCACCCCGAGGATGGATGCACGCAGTGTGTGCCCCAAAGCTGTCTGCCCACAGGGAAGACAGGCAGGTTAGCTCTCAGGCCTCTCCTGGCCCGGAGGGCCCTCTGCCTCCAAGTGCCGCCCTCTTTCCCAAGAGCAGGGCTTCCAACCTCCAGCCAAGGCTGGAAAGAGCTGCTGCCAAGGAAACTGTAAAGTTTCTTTCTAAAAGCTGCAGTTTTCAGCTCCTGCCGCGCCCCCAAATCCACTGCTTCCCGGCAGCCGCCGGCCTGCAACAGGGTCTCGCCGGCTCCCCACACCTGTACCCGGGGCCTGTGCGGACCGGGGCCCTGTTCAGTTCAGCCTGCCCTCCGCGAGCGGCCCTCACAGCCACCGGCTGCCCCAAGCCGCAGTCGCCCACAGACAGCCTGGGCGTGAAGAGCATTCTGCGCCTCTCGCGGTCCACAGTGGAACGCGGGACCAGACCAGACGTGGGCAGCGGCCTCTACCCTGCGGCCGCACTGCACACACCGGCCTCCGCTGGCGCCCTCCTTCCTCTGCAGGAGTTGCCCTCCTCAACATCCCGACTGCCCAGTGCGGGCAATGCCCCGCAGTCTGGCCACCGGCCAGGCAGGGCATCCTGGGACAGCCGCCTGGTGGGGCATGAAGAGACCCGGTGACGCTGGTGCCGGGGGGTGGAAAGGAAAAGCGCAGACCGGAACCTCTGCGGTCCTCAGGTCTGAGTTGGGGAGACCAAGCAGGGACAGAGATGAGGGTGATGACAGCAATGATGTCTGCGGAACTGGAAGGGAAACATCTGCCTCACCTGTCTGCCGCGCTGCCCGGGTGCACGTCCTTCACGAAGATGTCCACCCGCCCCGGGAGCTGGCCCCGCAGGGCCACCACACTGAAGCCCAGGCCCCCGGTGGGTGGCCGCTCAATGTCCACGTACTCAACCTGCCGACCCTGGGAGGGACAGAAAGAGAAACCAGCTAGTGCCACGCAGGCCCCCACTGTGCCATACCGGGTGGCAGCAGCTCTAGAAAATGTGATCAGCTCTCAAGAGCATCACACAGAAGAGAGAGCCATAAAGAGACCGGATTTGGAGCTGGGGTAGGGGGGTGGGGTCTGTCTTCCCAGCACTCTGGGAGGCTGAGGCAGGAGGACTGCAAGCTCTAACCCACCCCGGACAACTTTGTGAGACCATGTCTCAAAATAAAGTAAAAAAAGGCAAGGGATTTAGCTCAAGTGTTACCCCACCTACTTTGGAAGCACAGGGGCCTGAGTTTGATCCCCAGGACCAGAAAGAAAGAAAAGAAAGAGAGAAAGGGGAAAGAAAGAAAAAGAGGGCCGGAGGGTTAGCTCAGTGGTTCTGGCGCCTGCCTCGCAAGCACAAGGTCCTGAGTTCGATCCCTGGTAACCACATATAATGCTGGGTGTGGAGACACGCCCACCAACAATCAACACTGCATACCACAATGCCAGATGTGGTGGCTCACGCCTGTAACCCCAGCACTTGGGAGGTAGAGACAGGAGGATTGCTGAGTTCACGGCGACTTGTCTGGGCACCATAGTGAGCTCAGGGCCAGCCTGAACTACAAAGCGAGACCCTGTCTCAAAAAGCGAAAGAAAAAAAAAAGAGAGGGGGG
>PVIC010013343.1:0-38210 GCA_004025085.1 Thryonomys swinderianus
TTTTTTTTTTTTTTTTTTTTGAGACAGGGTCTTGCTTCGTAGTTCAGGCTGACCCTGAACACACTGTGTAGCCCAGGCTAACCTCAAATTCTCAACAATTCTCCTGCTTCTGCCTCTGGAATGCTGGGGTTACAGGCATGAGCCAGCACTCTCAGCATCATGGTATGTAGTACTGGAGTTGAACTTGGAACCTTGTGCTTGCCAGGCAGACGCTGGGACCACTGAGCTAAATCCCCAACCAAAAAATTATTTTTCTTTACAACAATAGGATTGTATTTTAATTACAACTTGTTTTTTAAATCAGTGAATATCTACTTGAAGGGCTTTTGATATCTGTGTATCTAGATACCTCTTATTTTGGTAATTGCATAATGTCCTGTTGTACGGATATACAATTTATTTTACCTGGTTTTTATATAGATTTTTTTTTTTTTCAATTTGAAACAGGCAGTGCCAAGGTCTTTGCCCGAGACTGTCATTAATGGAGAGTGAAAGGGTGCAGCAGCTGGGGAAGGTTGGGCAAATGAGCAAGTTTGACACTGGTGTTTGAAATCAGTCTCATTTCAGACTCTTGCTGAGGCCACAATGCTCTGTACTTTCTGCTTCCTTTTCTAGAAGCAGCTTTTAATGACAGCAACAACAACAACAAACCATCAGAGCTTATGGAGCTAGAACGACCCTAAGTACAACTGTGTCATTATTATGAACCAAGCAACAGCCCCACGAGGTCAGTACGGCTGGTGGTCCTGTGTTACCACCAAGGGGACCACAGTCAGGAGGGCCAGGACACTTGCCCCGGTGCCACGGCTTGTTGTGGGTGTTCTGTGCCCCTTCCCAGGAAGTCTGGCTTCTTGCAGAGCCTTCGATCTGTCTCCCTCATGTTTATAGTACTCAGATCTCAGTTCAGAAAGTTCTCCTTTGCTAATAATTTTTTGATTCCTAATGTTTGACTTTTGGGGGTCATTTTGTCTCATTTTTTCTCTCTCCTTGGCAATACTGAGGTGTCTCCTTAATGCTTGGGAGGCATTGTACCACTGCATCCTTAGCCCTTTTAATTTTATTTTGAAATAGGATGTCACCAAGTTTCCCAGGCTGGCCTGGAACTTGAGATTCTTCAGCCTTGGTCTCCTGAGTAGTTGGCATTACAGGTGTGTGTCACCACATCCCGCTCTATATTTCCCTCTGCTGTAGTCATTTAAAATCCTACTGCCCAGCAAGCACATGGACTGTGACTTATTGTGTGTATATATGTACGCATGTCACTTGCAGGTTTGATAAACTTGCAGGAGTCAGCCCAGCACCTGAGAGGCTGACCTAGGAGCTTAACCAGAAGCCCCCAGGAGTCGTGTTATTCAGCTGTCCTGTTGCTGGCATGAAATACTTGGCACCTGCAACTTGGAGCAGAAGAGGCTTATGTTGGCTCATGGTTTTCAGAGCATTCATGTTGGTGGTGGGCTGGCTCCAAGGCAGGATGGCAGGTGGAAGGGCATGGTGGGAGGGTGCCACTCACATCCCCGTGGTTGTAGAGCAGACAGACAGGAGGGGCCGGGAGCAAAAATGTACCCTCCCGGGTCACACCGTTGGTGGCCATCTCTCTCCACCGAGTTCCACCTTCAAATATGGAGACTTTTTGGAGATACTTTAGGTCTAAACCATAATATTATACATTAAGGAAGAAGAAGGACTTTTATTTTATTATCCTTTATTAGTGTATGTTTGTAGCCCAAGTGGTGGCATTCATTTGGGCAGTTGGTACCTGTACATAATGCATCTTGATTCTTACTGTACCCCTTTCCCTTTTCCTCCTTTCATTCTAGGTCAGGGGGGGTTAATTCTGCCTTGAAGTGGTTAGAAAATCTTCGCAGGTACACATGCTGGTCCTTGTAGAACGTTAAGGCTTGTTAGAGGTTATAAAGCTCAACTTGGCTCAGGTGTGGGTACTGTGTCCCTGGCAGGCAGGTCACCTTCTCTCACTCCTGAGGGCAATTCGAGGGACGGGTAGTGGTGTGGTGGGTAGAACTGGGGAAGACCAAGTCCAGGATCTGGATGTTACCCTTTGTCCAGTAGAGGAAGAGAGAGTCCCACTCAAATTTGCCTTTCAGAAGGTGCCCTGGGTGTAATGGAACAGAGTAAATGTTCAGCTAGAAGCCAGCTAGATTGCTCGCAGAGAAGGGGCAGCAAGACTGGGAAGGGAAGGTGGATTTGGGTTCTGGATCAGTTCTGGGGTGGCAGGATATGAGAGGCTCAGGTTGAGCCCTTTATGACTCAGTCTGAAAACCTGGTGGGGTGCTGAGGTCCTGGTGCAGACTGGAAGGAGTTCAGCATGGTGTGTTCAGCAGCCTATCCTTGAGTTATTAAACACCACCATAGAATTGGTCATTTATAGCAATTGCAAATGACTTCTACATGCCCTGTCATCTCACACCCTCTTTCATTGTCATCCCAAAGGTCTGGCAGCAGACTGTCTGTATGCTTTATAGACGTTGAGGCCCTGTGTTTGGCCTTCTTTTGGTAAATAACTTTATTCTTTCTACTAAGAAGGAAATGAGACTCATTTGCTTTGGTTTCTCGGAAAGCATAGGCTGTATGGTGAAGGTCCAGCTCATGATTTGTTCTTTGCCAAAGTGGCTGTCATGTTCCAGTGTGCACCTTACTTATCCCTGTCCTTTAAACAAAAAGATAGTAGACCACTTTCTTGTATCTTACTTGGTACGTTTTTATTTTATTGATTGATTGATCGATTGTGGTACCCGGGATTAAACTCAAAACCTTGTGCTTACAAGGCAGGTGGTGGCACCACTGAGCTAAATCTCTGGCCCAAGATAGTGGATTCTTTTGTTTTTTTGGTACTGGATATTGAGCTTGGGACTTTGCGCTTGTGAGGCAGGCACCAGAACCACTGAGCTGCATCCCTGGCTTGGCACATTTTAAGAAATCATTTTGTTTACATACTTGGTCTGTTTCCCCCTGGCTCTGTTTCCCCTGGGCTAGCCTGTGAGTTCTCGAAGCCTGAGTGCTCAGTCTAGTGCAGTGATGGTGAATCTTTTAGAGGTGTGTGAGACAAACAGCTCACTGTGGCCTGTGCGCCTGGGATGCCATCATTGGCCTAGCACAGGAAGCCCAGAAGTAGGGAAGGAATGCACTGCGCACCAAAGCCCCAGGGCACCACATCCTTTGCCTTAGGCTGAACACCGTGGCTTCTTGTGGTATCCTGGGATGTAGCTCTAAGATTGACATCTTGTAAACTGTCTTTCTCATGTGAAGCCACATTGCTTCTTGGTCTAGCTTGGATTTGAGGTTTCCTTAAGAGTACATATATAAGATAAAGGCAAAAATAAATTATTCAACCTGATGGTGACAAAGAAATAGTCACGTGCACTCATGTGATTGTAAACGTTTAGCTTGTCGTAGTCCAAAGCACATTCTCCTTGGTAGAAAAGCTGGGTGAATTTGAGACCAACACTCTCCCTTCTATGTCTTTTAGCACATGAACACCAGCCTGCACTCGGCTTATCACTCTGGATGTGTGCCTGCAGTTCTGCCTCTCACATTGTGAGCCTGGGCCCTGTGGGTGTGCCCGGCTGACATGTGGACAGGTCCGCCCGTAGCTGCGCTCTTCAGCTCTCCCATGCAGTGACCAGACCTGTGGCTGCGGCCTCCTGCTGCCTTCTTCCAGGATTGTTGGGACCGAGCAGCAGAATTCACCTGCTCATATTCAGGCCAGACCTCCCCAAGCACATTTCTTTTGGGGATTTCTGCAGAGTTAGAGGGGAAGAGTTTTCTTTTTTCCTCCTTTTCTTTTGAACTCTAAATTATTGAGGTTACTTCCTCTCATGTGGTCTGGGGGTGGGGGGGTGGGGGAGAGTGCACGTGCCTTGTGAGAGAGGGAACGTGTATGCACGTGCCCTGTGTGCAGGCCCTTTCTTCCCCTCCGCCTCTCACTGGGTCTGCTCATTTAGACCTGCACGCCTGGAACCTGGTGCTGCCAAGTCAGGGCGGTGAGGATGAGCCTGCAGATACTGCTTCGCACTGCAGTTTTCAGTTCACTTGGCACTTGAGCAGGTCAGATGGGCAGAGCTGCTTCAGGCCAGAAGCAACACTCCTGACCTCCTTCCATCTTGGTGAGGAAGGTCTCTGGCTTTAAGAGCTGGGCCTGGTTGTTCACAGAGATGGTGTTTCTCTTCCGGCTGCTGAGGTTTTAGCTGAAAACCCCCTTGGAGAGTCTGCGTTTCCACCTGAGCCTGTACCGTCTCCCAGAGACAAGCCTGTGTCTTGTTGGAAGTGCTGCACAGCCTACTCGGCTATCAGCAAGTGTTTGTTGTGACTGCTATGCCAGGCGCTGCACTGGCAGAGGACTGGGGGATGCAGGCCTGGCCTGCTTGGCAGCAGGAGGGAGGGGGCTGTGGAAGGGGAAGCATTGCCTTGGTGGTAAACCAAGACAAACAGCTCAGCACTTTTGTCTTGAAGGTTAAATCAGTCACTTGGTCAAATGTGGAGGCACCGTGGGCATGCTGCTTCCTGGACCTTGGTTGGATATCTGTACCAGGGAGCAAGCTAGCGGCTGTGTTCCACAGGCCGGTAGGAGGTTTGTACAGAGTGCACCTGGCCCATGATGGGTGCGGTGAAAATAGCCCTCTTCTTTCAATGTCTTGATCATCCTCTGGGAAAAACAGAAACTCTGTCCCTTATTTGTCCGCTTTTCTACCCAGGGCTCCTGAAAGGCTTTTGTGCGTCCATTTGCATGTGGGTCAGGGGAGCTCAGCCGAGCCGCCCTTGGTCACAGCAGCTGCCGCAGCTTCCACACGGTGCACCAGGCCTGGCTGCATCCTGCTGTCCAGCTGGAGGGTGGCTGGCCTTGAGGTGCCCAGGACCACATTGCCGTCCCAGGCCAGGCTTGGATGAAAGACCTGAGGCGAACTGCACGTCAGAAACCAACCTCTGATTTCATTTGTGAGAAGGAATTTTGGTGGGTGGTAAAGACCCAAGCAGTACATGAAAGTATAAAATGAAAAGGGAAAAAAGAAAAGTACACACCTCTTTCTAGAACCTATTTTCTGATGTTCAACACTGTTAACTTTTTAAAAAATTTCTCCAGAAAAATTTTAAGTAGGCACAAGTCCATGTCCCCTTTCTCTTCTGTCCTAAGACGTAAAACAGTAGCAGCAGTAAAGCCACATAAAGAGAATTATACATTCTACTTAGTACTTTCCTTTTTGTAGGGTTAGAAATTTTAAAAATACACAAAAGACAATACCAGCTATACTACTACTATAGTTCATAATAAACCTTTTTGTATATTTGCTGCTTGTCTTTGTCTGTACTTAAAAAGTTTTATTAGTACTTTAGAAGTTAAGAAATGTGGCTGAGTTTGACAGTGTAATACCAGCTACTTGGGAGACTGAGACACGAGGATCACAGATTTGAGGCTAACAGCCTGGTCCATCTATCAAGCTCCTGTATCAAAATTTAAAAATCAGAAGGGCTGAGAATACAGCTCTGTGGGGGAGAGTATTTGCCTGGCTGCCAGTTCCCGGCAATGGGGGGTAAAAGTCACAATTAGAGCATTAAACACGAAGCCAAAATACCTCTTTGTTCTTCGTCTGCTCTCCCATTTAGTAACACCCGGTTCTGTCCGGAAGGGGGTGAGGAGCCTGTTGGTCGCATTTCCTGCCTTACCTGGCTGCTTCCTTACTGATGGATCTTTCTGTTACTACCAGCTTTCTGCCATTAAAATGCTTTGTGAGTACAGTTTGCAAGATAGATTCCCAGTTGGGTAATTATCAGATCCAAGTTTGAGCATTTATATTTTTGACAGAGATGACCAAAAACTGCTTGTTTATATTTATATCCCTATTGAGTGACTTCATGAAAAGAATCCCTTTTCTCCCCGAATCTTTGCATCAGTCTGGGAGTTTTGATTTGGTCAAACATTAAGTTTTGCTATTCTGGTGAAATTGTCGTTGTTTTTCTAAATATTTTTCTCTTAAAGAGTTGCAGTGAGCATCTCCTCTTTGAAGGT
Organism: Thryonomys swinderianus; assembly: GCA_004025085.1. Lineage (NCBI taxonomy): Eukaryota > Metazoa > Chordata > Mammalia > Rodentia > Thryonomyidae > Thryonomys > Thryonomys swinderianus. Next base: position 6,020 of record PVIC010013343.1, read on the forward strand.
CTGTATTTCCTTTTATTTGAACTGCCTGTTCTTACCCTTCTACCCTTTAGCAATTTTTATATTGGGTTGTTAATCTTTTATAATAGATTAATTAGAATTTAGCCATTTAGCCATTGTGGGTTGCAAATATTTAGAAAGCTGGTCATTTGCAGCGTGACTTCTAGGCCTTCAGCTTTTTTCTGAGCCTGCCCGCTTTTCTTCTGTGAGCCCCCACCACGGCTCTGGAGAGTGAGGAGTGGAGGATTTCACCTCTGCGGAGACGGCGGTCTTCTGCAGCGCTGGGGTATCCTGTTGTCAGGGTTAGCTTTGTCTTTTCCCATGATACTCAGTAATAAATGAAGAATCACCTTTGTTGTCCATCAAATATGGGGGAATGTGTGCCCCAACACAAAGAGCAGTGCTCACACGTATCTTACTTGTCTGTTTCCGAGCTTCTCAATCTTGTTAAAGTTTCTGTTTAGATCAGCTCTGGCTGAGGCCCACAAGACTTCGGTGAGCAGTGCAGAAATGCTGGAAGGAAGACATACTCCTCCGTCCCTCTGGAGACAGAGCAGGGAGGAGGGTTTAGCCGTGTGTCTGGGGGCGGGCGAGCCCCTCACCCCGGGCCTGTAGCATGGTTGGTTTCCTGCGTTGCACGGATGCAGCATTGCCGAGCACAGAGGTTCCAGAGCTTGTCTCTCGTGTCCCTTCTGTGACACGTTAGATTGTGAGTCTCGTGCAAGGCCCTGCTTGCTTTCCACTGCATTCCCCCACCCCCCAGACCAGGCTCTGCTGAGCGAGGCACCCTGTGTGCTCTGTACCCTCTCCGGCTCCAGATCCAAGATGGGGGCTCTGGCTCAAAGGACCTGATGGAGATAGATGGTGCGAGGACCCTGTCCCAGCCCTCGGCCTCGTGACTTCGTCCTGGTTCCCTTCTTGGCTGGCACAGGGCTGTGGGGCTCATCCCCCTGACTCTGGTGGAAAGGGCAGCCCAGGGTTCTTGGTTCCCGCAGCTCTCTGGGAAGGCTGTCTGGCAGAGAGGGTGGTGGGGTGGGGCATGAGCGACTACTGCTGCTGGCTCCGGACTTGACAGGGCACCTGTGGCCTGCAGACCTGGAGTAGCGGAGCTCCCTGGCACAACTGCTGGGGGGTCGTAAGGCGGGGATGGGTGGCACTCTCTGATTAAATTCGGACAGCCAAGCTTGCCTTTTTAAAAAGTATTAGATGTTAATTATATACCATCTAGGAAATAAAAACCTAATAAAGAAAAATGAATCATCTGTGATTCTTTCAGAGGTTATAATTAATTTCCTAAGTGTTGATGTGCTTTTTGTTTTAGAAATGTGGACATACATGGGTATGTATGTGCACATGTACATAGGTTTATATAGTACAAATATATGAGGAGCACTGGGATTCTGTACGATTTTGTAACTGGTTGTTTTGCTCACTACTAGCTTGTTTCTGATAAATAAATTGATATTAATTACAAGCTAGGAGCAGTGTGCTTCCTCAGACAGTGCAGAGACGGTCTCAGAGAATCTGATAGACAGCTGGGAGTTCGCTTCCTCATTCATTGTTCTTCTCCAGCATCATTCGCAGACTACAGACTACAGCTGATCTTACATTCTGGGAGATCAGTGGTGGGCGCAGAGCCAGCCTGAGGTCCCGGCAGCAGTTTCTTTACCTTGGTGCCAGTTGCTGCGCGAGACTGGAGGGCTGTGTGCGTCCTTCGCGCTGCGCCTGATTGTAATAGGGTAAAATGGTATAGGTGGAGCCTCAGCACTCAGGAACTATGCCAAAGCCACTCGTTTCTGGTGTTGGCGGCCTCCTGCCAGCCCCGGACAAGCATCACACTCTGTGGCAATGGTGGGATGCAGGGAAGGGGCTTTAGGAGCTGCGGGACAGGGTTCCCATTTTAGCCCTGCTGTGGCTGAAGGGCCCTGAGTGAACCTCCTGGTGGTTGTCTCCGGCACAGATCAAGATATCGCCAGTGGCATGAGGGGTGTGGAGCACCAGTGCCTCTGGTCCTGGGGCAGAGATATACCCAGCTGGGAGCCTCAGGCCTTCCCTCTGTGGTGTGTGCATGTGCCCTCTTAGGACACGTGCCAGAGCAGGGTGCGTAGCGCCCAGACCAGGCTTTTGCATCACTCTTGGCACCAGAGCAGCCTGAATCCTGGGAAGCGAGATCTTCCTTCTCTTCTTACTCGCACAGCCCCTCCAGCTATCCAGCTCTGGCAGTGGCAGGGAGAGCTCAGGGCCTGATGGCCAAGGCCGCCCTCCTCCTGGACCAGGCTCCTGGGTCTCCCACTGCCCAGGGCTTGGAGCTAAGTCCCCAGCTGCCACCCGAGGAGGACGAGCTCACGGGGCCGGAGCAGAAGAGCAACGGCACCTACTAAGGCAGGGCAGGCTGGCCCCATGCACCACTCCTGTGGGTGGGAGCTCACTGCGTAGGGCAGCCCCATGAGGTATGAAGACTTCACTAGGTGCAGCAGGTAGGGAACTTGAGGCACGCAGTTTAAGAAGCCCTTATTTCACACAGTGGGGTGAGGAGTGGAGCCAGTGTGGGATGATCACTGAGGCCTGGGGCCAATTCCTTCCCAACACGTCCTCCTATCTGCCTTGTTGATGAGCAGTGCCCCGGGCCCCAGCTCCAGGCCTTGTGTTTCTTCACTTTTTTCTGGTACTTAGCCTGGGACCCTGTGATGGAAGGTCCAGGGGAGGGGTGAAGGGAGACGGGTACAGCCTGAGTGGAAGGCCCATCCTGTGCTCACCACTGGAGCTGCCTGTCTCGTGTGCCTCTTGGAGGCCCCTACCCAGGCTGTGGACCCTGGGGCTGGTTCCAACTCTGCCTTACTTGGCAAGGGGCCTTGGCTGTCCTTTTCTGCAGGTATAAAACTACCCGGGGCTGAGTCAGTCCAGTGTTGGTGCTGTGCTCAATGCAGTCACTCGTGGGGACCCCTGTGGTAATCCAGTAGGAGGCCTCCTCTGTGGTGTCTGGGCTCAGAGTGGTGGTGCTGGCCCTCGGCCTCCTTGTCCTTGGCCGTACAGGGCTTTCCCACGTGACTCTGCTGTCTTCGGTGCACCTGCCGCCCAGCTCACTCTGCGGGTGGCTCCCGCCGCACCTGAGAACCTCGCTGCCTGCCCTCCCTCTGGGCTGGCTGGACAGGTCTCCCTTGCCCTCCAGAGCTGCACGTCCCTGATTCCCCCAGGCTTTGTGTGCTCCACACCATCTCTAGGCTCTGTGGCACTTCACACTCTGCCGTGAGGCCCTGTGGCTGCTGGACTGGTGGTTCTGGTTGGTTTTCCCATGTAACCAAAGGTTTCTGATACACCTGTGCCGGTGGGGTTGGGGTGTCAGGCACCGCGTGGTGAGTGGGAGCCTTTCTGGGAATGTAAGATTCTTCTCTTCCCAGTTTACTTCCTGTGCAGGGTGGGAAGGGCCTGCTTGCTGCTCCCCTCGGTCCCCTTAGGTAGGACACCTGTGAGATGGTACACGTGACAGTAAAGGAGCAGCAGGATGAGGTGTGCTCAGGAGTTTTTCCCAGTACAGGAGACTTAACACATCTGGGCGAGGGAAAGGTGGGGGAGGGGGAGTAAACAGGACTCAAATTTGATCTTGACCTCAGAAACTCAGGTTGGGATGAAAAGGTATAAATGTGCAGAAGGGTACTTTTTTTAAAAAAGAAAAATGTTGAATGTAGTATTTCCAGCCATTTTCAAGAGTATTAGTTCAGGAAATTGAATCCAGCTAGTGGGTGAGGTGGGTTGTCTTCCCAAGCCGAGCTGGGCTTTGCAGGCCTCGACTGAGCATCATGGCTCTCCGCTCATGCTTGGTGGGGAGGCAGGGCTGCCTGTGCTGGCTCCCGGCCCCGTGATGCCCCCGCCCCCCAGAGGCTCCTTCCTGGAGATTCTCACCAGGGCCTGGTAGGCACGGAGCTGGCTGGAGTCCCACACTGACAAACTCCAGCCCAGGACTGAAGTCCTCTTGCTGGTAAATCCACAACCACAAGGTTAACAGCCCCAGAGGAAATCCCTTGGCTTCTTTGCTCCCTGGGCCGCTGGTCCTGTGAGCCTGTAGGGGGCAACAGAGGCCCTTCTTGCAGGGCAGCTCTGGAAGTGGTGCATTTAGCCCTACAGGGTTCTACCTCACTGGGCTCATAACATTTAAAAAATACTTTACTTGAAATCTTAAAAAAAAATTGGGGATTAATGCAGATTCAGCCCAGGGCCTTCACACTAAGCTAGATCCCCAGCTCTTTTTAAATTTTTTGACAAAGAGTCTGGCTAAGCCTCCCTAGTGGGCTCAGAATTGTGGTCTTCTTGGCTCATCTCCCAGAGTACTGGGAGTCCAGGTGTGCAGCTCCATGCTCAGCTCAAGGAAAAGTTTTTATTGGCCTTTTGGTTAGAATCTTCCGAGAAGAGTGATTGCATCACACGGCCAGGACCATGGAGGGAGGCCTCCTCGACCGGTGTGTGCAGCTCAGGCTGCTTCCCTGGTGCTGTGTGTGCTGTAAAGCCTGTGCCGTGTAGTGGACACCAGTGCTACAGTCACCTTCAGCCCCTGTTGGTTGTGTTCCTGGATCCCACAGCAGAGGCCCGCCCGGTGTCTGAGCACCAGTTTCTGTTAACTCACCCCCGTGCCTCTACCTCAGCCCCCGTGGGCCTGGTGGCGCAGTCTCGTTCTTCTTGCGCTGTGCTTCTGGCTCTGGAAGCTGTCTGATACCTGCCTTCCTGTCTCCACCCTCCTGCTGAGTCCGGCTCTAAGGATTTTCTGTCTCCACCCTCTCTCGTGTTTTCCCTCCCCCCTTCTCACGAGCCTGAGCAGCCTGAGCATTAAGATCAAGACCCCAGTGTTAGGTCTTTACTGCATCATGACCTGTGCTAAGAGAGCAGTGAATGCTTCTCAAGTTGAGTTAGGTGCAGATGAAGTTGGCTAGTGCCATGTCTTGCTCTCCCAGAGCCAGGGAAAGTAAAATCCGCTTTCCTGCTCTGTCCAGATGAATGAAGTGGGCTTTTGGCCACAAGGTGGCAGTGTGGCTCCATATGGGCCTTGTGTCTGGAGCTGCTGGCGCCCTGTGGATTTTCCCCGTGCACCTGTTCGGGTATTGCCGCTGCACGGTCCCTCTGAGAAGCCGCACCTTGTAGTCTCTGTCCTTCAGAGCTGGAAGGTTGTGGTGGAATGGCTTGGATTTTTCAGGCCCAGATGCCAATGCCAGCTCTGTCTTGTCCCAGTAATGTAGCCTGGGACTGCTACTTCTCTGAGCCTCAGTTTTTCCCATCCTGTAAATGATGGTGATTGTTGTGCCATCAGCAGAAGCACTGCACATCATGGGCCATGTTGGAAGTGCATGCTGGTTTCATTGTTGGAGATTCCGGTTTGCCTTTCACTGCCCTCTGGGCTCTGGCTGCACCCTGGCATCTGATCTTCCTCCCCAGGCTTCATGTGCTGGGCAGGAACCTCCCCACTCTCCCCACCACGTCACCCGTGTACCTGCCTCAGCAGTGCTCTGGGCATCGTTGCCCCAGCGGTTGCCCAGTCCTTGCCCCTTCCCCTCCTGCCTGAGCTTGTGCTCCCCAGCCTGACAGCCCCTCTTCTCCCCCGCCCTCCCTTTCTCCTCTTCTCCCCACCTCTCTGACACTCCAGGCCATGAAGTATGCTGACCAGGTGTGAGGCTGGTCTGGTGGGCCCTTGTCCTGACATTTCAGCAGACACCGTGATGAACATGACAGCCGTTGTTACTGAGCACATGGCCGGCACTCGCAGGGTTCTTTGCAGAGTATTTCATTTAATCCTCACAGCACCTTGGCGAGGGAGAAGCTGCCACCCATTTTACAAAGGAGAGGGGGACTGAGGTGCTTTTGACTCCACGTGATGGAAACCTCCTGCTAAGATCAGCTTAGGCAGTCAGGAAGGTGCTCTGTACCTTGGAGAGGTGGCAAGGGTGTTCTGCCTGGTTCCTCAGTGAGTTGATCTGCCCTCAGTGAGGCCTTGTGGCCCCCTTCGCATTCCAAGATGATTGATGTGGCCCCATGCACCACTTACTGGAGGGAGATGTCGGTCCTTTGTCCTGTATGGCCACTGTAGATTTCCTGCAAAGCTCTTCTAGGTCAGTTGGTTCTTAGTTTTGTTCCTAAGCCAGTCACTAGCAAGAACACTAAAGCAGTGACCCTGGGGTACACTGGGCCCGACTTGACTGCCTCAGTACTCTGTATGACTGGTTAAGGAAGGAGAGGGGCCCAGAGGAGCCTGGCGGCGCATCAAGCTTGCACATAGAGTAAGAGCTGTGCTCAGACCTGCACCTGGCTGACCCGGGGCCGACTGCTAATCAGTCAAGCACAGGCGGGACTAAGGCTTTCGTGGCCTTGGTATTTGGGCTTGAGCAGTTTGGAGGTATCTCTCCTGCTGATCCGATTTGGAGCCTTCCCTCTCTGGGTCCCTCTTCATTACTGTCTTGTTTCTTCTCAGCTGTCTTTCCCCCACACCCCTGACCCACTGGCCGATGGCTGCTGGTGCCTTCCGTGCACCTTGGGCCTCAAGCTCAGGAAGGCCTGTCTGATCCTCGAGTAGCCCTCAAGGCCCTGAGGGGTCATGTTGAGGTTTACTCAGGATCCAGGAGAGCTGAGGGGAGCTGCTGTGGGACTGTAGGAGCGGAAGTTGGGGTGTGTCGGTGGGCTGGAGAGAGGTGGTTCTCAGTGGGCTTGGCTTGCAGATGCTGCAGGACTGCCCCAAGGCCCGCAGGGAGGTGGAGCTGCACTGGCGGGCCTCCCAGTGTCCTCACATCGTGCGCATCGTGGACGTCTATGAGAACCTGTATGCGGGGAGGAAATGCCTGCTGATTGTCATGGAGTGGTAAGCAGCCTGCCATGTGTCTGGCCCAGCCTGGCCTGCTCTAAGGCTTGGATGAAAGTGCTTAATGCTCCTGGGGGGGGGGGGTGGAGTGTCGGGTGGGCGTGTGTCCCCAGCGCACTGGCGGCTTCCTTTCAGTTTGGATGGTGGAGAGCTCTTTAGCAGAATCCAGGACCGGGGAGACCAGGCCTTCACAGAAAGAGGTAGGAAGGGTCTCTGCTGAGTGGGCTGGGCAAGTGTGGGCGGGGCGTTGCCCTCTGCTTGCCACCTGCCAGCTGCTGGGCAGCTCCTGGCTTCCTTGCTTTCGCAGTGGGTGATGGGTGGGGCTTCAGCTGCACAGGGTGGGGTGAACCTGGGTGACAGCTTCTGAGTCTCTTTCACACTCACCTTCATGCTCCAGAAGCGTCAGAAATAATGAAGAGCATCGGCGAGGCCATCCAGTATTTGCACTCAATCAACATTGCCCACCGGGACGTCAAGGTACCAGCTGTGCTGGGTGCAGGGAGGCTGTGGTGCAGCCCTGGTGGCCAAGGCCAGCCAGGGGCCTGAGGGCTGAAGAGGGCAGTGTACTGCCCTTTGCCCTGGGGCCCGCTTTCTCTGCCCATGGTTGAACGGGCAGTGCTGCCCTCTGACCCCATCCGGGTTGTGGTTCTCCCTCAGCACCTGTCATCACACCCTGTCTTCTCTGCCCTATGGTGCCCGCCACAGCCCCTCATGGGCTGGTGTCATGCCGCAGGTGTTCTGAAAGGCTGAGGCTGGTTGTGAGGAGCTGTGCTCCCCGTGGTGTGCGGTGTGGGTTTTAGACGTGTTACTGTTAGGCAGAGGCCACTCGGGCCAGCAGGGTACTGACCCATCTCTCTTTATAGCCAGAGAATCTCTTATACACCTCCAAAAGGCCCAATGCTGTCCTGAAGCTCACTGACTTCGGCTTTGCCAAGGAAACCACCAGCCATAACTCTTTGACCACTCCTTGTTACACACCGTACTATGTGGGTGAGTCCCGGGGAGGCCCGAGGCGCTGTTTCTCCCCAGGACTTTTCATAGCCTCTCTCCTTGCAGACCCCAGGAATGGAGTTCTTGGGGCACTTGCTAGTTGTGGTGGGATGTTAGAAGCAGGGCTGTCAGTTAGGCCAGGGCTGGGGCCTTGTAGAAATCTGCTGCCTGACCTTGTGGAGGGTCTGCCTGCCTGCTCGGGCCTCCCAGGAAGAGCTGTCGTCGTCCCCATCACATTCTCCACAACTTTGGCTTTGGGATCAGAACTGGCTCTCCCATGTTTATACGGTGTATGGACAGTGCGGGTCTGAGAGCCTAGCAGGGACTGGAAAGGCTTTGCATTTTCACACTCTTCTTGCACGGTTCCTCCGAGAGGAGGGGCCCCTGCTGTCCTCTCTGCTCCGGTGGGTGAAGGGTTGGATTGGGGAGCCAGGTGGTGTTCCCAGGGCCAGGCCGCCCATGGGGATCTTTGGTTGCAGCTCCAGAAGTGCTGGGCCCAGAGAAGTACGACAAGTCCTGTGACATGTGGTCCTTGGGTGTCATCATGTACATCCTGTGAGTGCCAGGCGGGCGGGGCTGGGCAGGGGCTGGGTGAGGCCTGTGCCTCTTAGGGCAAGAGGAAGAGCTGCTGTGTGCACCCCCTTTGCAAGGGGGAGTCCCTGGCAAGACCTTGTGTGTCCCCTTCTCTCCAAGCTTGTTGGATTCTAACTGCTAAGTGGGCGTCAGAAACTAATGAATTAGAAAGTGGCGAAGGTTCTTTGTGTGTTCGGCTCCTGAGCCTGGTTGTTGACTTGTGTTTTACACCTGTGCAATAAGCCCCTATTTTTTTTTCTTTTTTTTTTTTGAGACAGGGTCTCGCTTTGTAGTTCAGGCTGGCCCTGAGCTCACTATGTAGCCCAGGCAAGCCTCGAATCCAGCAATCCTCCTGTCTCTGCCTCCCGAGTGCTGGGATTACAGGCGTGAGCCACCACACCTGGCACTGTGGTATGTGGTATTGATGGCTGGTGGGCAGAGTCACCATGCCCAGCATTGTATGTGGTTACCGGGGATCGAACTCAGGACCTTGCGCTTGCGAGTCAGGCGCTGGAACCACTGAGCTAAATCTCCGGCCCAAGCCCCTATTTCTTTTTTTTTTGGGAGACAGGGTCTCGCTTTGTAGCTCAGGCTGGCCCTGAGCTCACTATGTAGCCCAGACAAGCCTTGAACTAAGCAATCCTCCTGTCTCTGCCTCCCGAGTGCTGGTATTACAGGCGTGAGTCACCACGCCCGGCAAAGCCCCTATTTCTTTACTACCTTTGTAAGGAATAGAACCTGTTACTGGTACAGGGCCCCTAAATAGAAGCTGTTCTGTCCCTCTCTCCCGGCCTCTTCTTGGCACAGGTTGTGTGGGTATCCCCCTTTTTATTCCAACCACGGCCTTGCCATCTCTCCGGGTATGAAGACCCGCATCCGAATGGGCCAGTATGAATTTCCCAACCCAGAGTGGTCAGAAGTGTCGGAGGAAGGTAGGAACCCCGCATTGGGACAAGGGAAGACCCATGTGTGCCTGTGTGTGTGTTTGTGTTTGTGTGTGTGTGTGCATGCACACGTACCTGTGGTGGGTTCTTTCACGCTGCTGGGGGCTCTGCTTGTGTGAAGGCTGAGATGAGGCCCAGCTGAGTGCCATGGGGCTGGAGGGTAGCGGAGAACACTGGTCCTTGGACTGCTGCCCTGTGACTTTGTGTGAACCGTCTCAAGCTTGGGATCGCTGAAGCCCTGGCAGGGAGTAGTCCTTGAGCAAACCCTGCTCCCTCTGCCCCCAACAGTGAAAATGCTCATCCGGAACCTGCTGAAAACAGAGCCCACTCAGAGAATGACCATCACGGAGTTCATGAACCACCCCTGGATCATGGTGAGCCCTGTGCGCCTGGTGGGCGGGAGCCTGGGTCTGCGAGGGCCCCTCTGGTGAGCTCGGCCCGGCCCTTCATGTCCCGAGCTCTCACTGGAGTCCACATCTGTCATTGCAGCAATCCACCAAGGTCCCCCAGACTCCACTCCACACCAGCCGTGTCTTGAAGGAAGACAAGGAGCGGTGGGAGGATGTCAAGGTGAGGACACTGCTGGCCGGGGGCGGGGTGCAGCTTGGGGTGGTGCTGGGTGTCTCCCTACCATAAGACCAGTGTCTGGGACCCCTCCCTGGCCCGGGGCTGGCAGAGGTGGCTTCCTGTCATCCTCACAGCTCGGATCTCCTGAGGGGTCCAGGAGGCCATTGGTACAGTCTTCTTTTTGCTCAGGTGACCAAAGCCCGCAAAGGAAGAGTGACCCATTTCGGGTCCCATAGCTGGTGACCTTCTGGACCCATGAGGGCTCAGGCCAGGGCTCCTTCCCTGCTGCAGGGACATGGGCAGCTTGGCGCCTCTGCAGGCCCTGCCCAGACGTACTAACCACCCTCTTCTCACACCCGCCCGTGCCTGCTGCTGCCTCTCGTGCCCCTCCTGTCCTTGGCTCGCCCTTGTTTTGCGCCTCGCTCCTGCTGCCACTGTCCCAGGAGGAGATGACCAGTGCCTTGGCCACAATGCGCGTTGACTATGAGCAGATCAAGATAAAAAAAATTGAAGATGCATCCAACCCTCTGCTTCTGAAGAGGCGGAAGAAAGCTCGGGCCCTGGAAGCCGCAGCCCTCGCCCACTGAGCCGCTGTGCCTCTCGCCCACTGGAGGACAAGCAATAACTCTGCACATGAATATATTTTTAAATGAAGAGTTACAGACTGTCCACTTCTGCCTCCTCTCCTCCTGAGCTTTGCGGAGCCTGGAACTGGGTCGCTGGCTAAATTCTGCCTTTGGCTCTGGCCGTCCTGCTGGGGAGGGGCTGGGAGGCTGGAGAGATGGGAGCAAGGTGCTCTCGAACCTGTGCTCATTTTGCAACTTCATCAGTAATTTGACTTAGTTTTTATGAAATCTTTTATTTTCCTTTCTCCGATCCTCTTCCTTTCCAGCAGACCCTTTCCCTCTGGTACTGCAAAGGTCTGACAGGGTCGCCCCAGGGTGTGTGGAAGTAGCCGTAGGGGTTCCCTGTGTTGTCCCAGCAGCCCTCCCTGTTTGCCAGACAGCCCCGAGCCTCCTGGCTCAGGCATTCCGGGAGCTCAAGGTCTCCTGGGGCAGTGCCTGTCCCTCCTTTTCTGGAGCACTCAGCCCGTCCAGATAGGAGTGTGTGTGTGCGTGTGTGCATGTGTGGTGCCCGGACCCATGCCCGGGGACTGTGCACTCAAGGCGCCTGGGCTGGCAGGGTCCACGCCGCACTCCCCTGCCCGTACTGAGCCTGCCTAAGTGCCTGGGACGCTTGTCCGGATCTGAGCCAGGCTGGCTATGGCTGCCTGGTAGCTGGGTTGTGGGGCCGAGGGGACGGACTGGGCACTGGCAATGCTGGTCAGGAAGACTGGACCCTCGGGGCCCTCCCCGAGGAGTGCTGGCCCGTGGCCCTTGAGGCGCTGACCTTCTGAATAGCCTCTGGACCCTCCTTGCCATGGTCATGTCTTGCTGAGTCCCTCGGTGGGTGCCCCTCAGCTCAGGCCACAAAGCTCTGCATTCGTGCTTCTCCCCTAGCTTGGGGGCAGCAGCCAGCTGCTCTGGCTGGGTGGAGGCGGACTCTTCTCTGTGGCCCTTCCGCCCTTCTCCACTGTGTGGCCCAGTGGATAGGGTGGCCTTCGCACCAAAGATGTCCCAACTCTGCCCTGCCCATTAGCCGCTGACTGTCCCCAGCCAGCCTGGGAGGGAGGGGCTCCCCAGGACTGAGGAGGAGCGGAGTGGGAGAGTCCTCTTGTTGTGGTCCCACTTTTGCCCCTCTTTAGGGGAGGAAGGGGGTGACTCCTCAGGGTCGGTGGTGGAGGGGCTCCTGGGTCCCCTCAGGACCTGCGGACAGGGCTGTGGGTGCCTGCAGCCCCTGCCTTGTCTGTGATGGTGTGTCCAGCACTCAGACTGTTGTAAACTGTTGTTTTGTATGAGCAAAATGGTCTTTACTAAACAGATTTAATAGTTGAAAGTGTTCCTTTCTCTTTCTTTCTTGAGGTTCAGGCCCTTGACCCCTGACCTCTGCACTTCCCAGCCACGGAGAGAGGTTTTGCGGGCTAGGGGAAGGCAGAGATGGTGCCCTGGGAGGTGGAGGAGGTGGAGGAGGCCTCCATGGTAGAGGTGTGACCTTTATGAGTGACAGGGACAACCTGGAAGCTCTTTGCCAGATACTGACTGGGGAACCAAGCTGCTTTTCTACATGTGGCTCTTGGGTAGCCACTTCCAGCCTGCGGGAACCACCAAGTGGGTCCTGGGCGGAGTGGGTAGTGTTGAATGAATTTGGTTCAGTCCAGGGGAAGAGATCAGGGGAGCAGGGTAGTGTAGTACTGGAAATTTACAGGAGAGGGCAGCAAGGACCAAGCAGAACCAAGATACTAGCCTCGCAGCTGGAAGAGACCTTAGGGTTACCTTGGGTGTGCATTGAGGCTGAGGTTGGTGTGAATTGAATTGCAGTACAACCTAGAGCAAGAGCTGTGTGCCAGCCCCACCCCTTCTCCTCCCTGTCAGGTGGAGAGAGCACAGGTCCAGGATCAGCCTTGGCACTGGCTTGGAGAAAGGGCAGCCAGCTCCTGGATGAAGAGACCAAGGGGGAAGCTCTATCACAGGACTTACAGATGCTGGGCTAGGAAGGGCTGACGTGCTGGACTGTGGTCACCCACATGGCTCCAGATATCCCCCTCTTTGCAGGACCCCTGAACACGTTGCCATCTGCAGGTTCCTGCCATGTAAGGGGACATCTACAAGCCTGGGAACTAGACATAGACATCTTTGGGGGCTGTAACTGTGCCAGAGGCCAGTAGCCTTCTTGTCCTTGTGCCCAGTGTTGACTCCGGTGTCTTCCTTCCCCCTCCGGTTGGCCCAGCTCGGGAGGATGCTCTGGGCTGGCTTTTCCCCTGCACAGACGGCTGGGGTGATGGAGGAGTGGGGCCAGATGTGCTCCTCTGTGCCCCAGCCTTCAGGGCTGGCTGGTCCAGGACCTCCTGTGGACGTGTGCTGGGCACAGAGGCAGGCACTAGTCCCATGGGGAGGATTGGGAGGGTGCCAGTCTTCAGCTGTCCGGCAGGACACCCAGGCCCTGAGAAGCAGAAACCTGCTGGGGTCACGTGGCCTAATGGGCGCTCAGCCAGGTTCCTGCAGCCACACTGAGGATGCCTGTACAGAGCACAGGGGAGGCTCCCGTACAGGAGGCCAGGGGTGGTACCCTGAGATGCCTGGGAGTCCCAGGCTCACGGGGGAGTGGTCTGGCGGGTGGAGGCTCCACACTCTGGGGTGAGGAGGCAGTTGGGTTGGTAAACAATAACAGTAAATTTGGGGTTTTCCTTTGACTGGTTGGAGACAGGAAGTTCAGAGGGCCGTGAATAACGAGTGGGTAGGTGTGAAGAAAATTCAGTTGTTCACAGGAGGAGGGTGAGGCTGGTGAGGCGGGGAAAGTGCTGTCACACTGAGGGGAATGTAAACAGAGGCTGCCAGGCAGTCGGGCCGATGGGCGGAGCCAGGAGGTTTGGGGCAGCCTCGGCCAGAGAACGCGCCTCCTGGGAGCTGCCTTTTTGGTCCTTGGCTTTGAGCCAGGACCTTGGCATGGACTACACACATCCCCAGCCTGACAGGGCCCAGGCTGGACTGGAGCTTGTGACCTTCCCGCTTCGGTGTCCCAGAGTGCTGGCACTATAGGCCTACATCTCTGGAAGCCCGTGCTAGGGCCCCAGCTCTGCAGAAAGGGTGTTTCCGACTAGCTGCTCTAGCAGGAACCTCAGCTCCAGCTCTGGGGAGCCGCCCCCTTCCGTGACTGCACTCGGGCTGTCTGACACACTTGCAACTGAAGATGGGGTGCACCGGTGGGTACAGAGCTCCCCCTCTCTGCTTCCTGCGCCTTGACAGTCCCCCCAGTTCAGGAAGTACTAGGGCCTCCGGCCAGAGGCTTTGAAACAGAAGAAAAAAGCACTTGGTCCCCACCTAAAACCCACGCTAGGTGAGGTGATATCCATGCCCACCCTGCCCAGGGTTCACGCTGAGGAGTGGGGCACAGAGGGTGCTTAGCTCTAGGAGCAGAGGTTTGACGGGAAGACTCAGCCTCCCCCCTGAGTGAGAGGCTACTCGGCTGAGGAGCTTCTGCGCACCCAGGATGAAGGGAGTGACGTGAGCTAGAGGTGGGTCCAACTCCATGAAGCTCTGTGCACGGGGTGCGGTTGGCGCCCCCGTGCGGATGTGGAGGGGATGTGGCTGGTGTGGATTGGGCCTGTCGTTCCCCTCTGGCTGACCTAGCCTGCTTCGAGGCACAGCTGCACGGGCAGCCAGGAGATGGCCAGCAGCCTCTCCCAGAGCACATTCTGCCTGAGGCGGCTCCTCCCTCTGCCCTTCAGGCTGACCTTCACCTCGGAGACCTGGGTTACCCCTGAGGCACCTTGCATTTTCCGGCCCCCTTCTTTTCAACCTCTCACAGTACAGGCTTCCCAAAGTCAAAGTTTGGGAACATGGTCTGGCATTGCCTGTAATGAGGCATTTCATGAATCCTTATCAAAAAGAGTTTTGTGTGAAGTTGGGGCCTCCTGGAGAGCTACCAGGCTGAGTAACAGTCAGGGCTGCCTTGGCTTCCTGCCCTGCGCTCTGAGCCTCCTCTTTACAGCCTTCCTAACCATCAGGCCTCTGTTCCCGATGCACCTCGAGTGGCTTTGAAGTCCTTGGGGCTACTCTGGGACAAACACTAGTATTAATGTGCTCACACATCTATTTTGATTTTCACACACTGACATGTCAAACGTGGATTGCCCTGGAGTTACATTTTTCACTGTGGAGGGAATAACTATTGCTCCTGAGGTAAGTCACTACCCAAAGCCTTTGGTCAGGAAATCTTTGGGCTGGGGGAGGCCTGCGGGATTCCAGGTGGGGCCCTGGGCCAGCAAAACCTGTACATGGTAAGTCATTTTTAGGGACCAGGACTGGCACGCAAATATGCTTATTTGCATAACTTTCTCACTCTTAGGGACAGTAAAGTTTCCTTACCCCCTCTGACACCCCTGCTAGGATTTGCAAGTGAAATATTAGGACTGGCTTTTTCCCTTTGCCACCCCCCTCCCTACTCTCCGTCCATGAGGCCACATGTGAGTCGTAATAACTAGTCTTCACCTCTCTGACCCTAAAGGGATTACTGAGCCTGAGGCCTGGTTATGCAGAGTCCTTAGACACTGCAAGTGATTGCTTGGGCCTGGCCCAGCGGCTTCAGTCTGGACCCCTGGGCACTAGCCCAGGCCACTCTGTCTGAGTTCCTGTCAGACCTGTTCTTGCTCCTTGCCCAGCCCGGGCTCCTGTGGGGCTCTTGTCCTCAGACAGCTGGAGGCCCTTGGGGTAATGAACCCTCAGGTTTCAGAATGAGCCCAGTGCTCGAGTCCTCAACCCTCCAATTGGAGACTGTGGTTCTGAGTTCACCAGTCAAAGGTTTCCTTTTCAAAGAAACCACGATCTATCTCATCCTAGGCTGAGGCCAGGCTTGGGTTAGCAAGAGTCTGCGGTGCAGAGAGCTGGTGTTTGCAGTAAGACCTAGAGGAGCCTGCAGCTTTCTCACTCTCAGCCGTCTCCTTTTCAGGTCATAAATGTATTCTAAGGAAGCGGTCCTCACAGCGAGACTGGAACCTGCCTCCTACCCACCCACGTGCGGGAGGG
This sequence comes from Thryonomys swinderianus, assembly GCA_004025085.1. Taxonomy (NCBI): domain Eukaryota; kingdom Metazoa; phylum Chordata; class Mammalia; order Rodentia; family Thryonomyidae; genus Thryonomys; species Thryonomys swinderianus. The sequence goes on from PVIC010013343.1 coordinate 21,547, forward strand.
GCAGGAGGGTGAAGGCTGCCCTTCCTGGTGGCAGTCTGTAAGGAAGAGGAGGAGGCGATGAGAAACACTGTCTGACCCGGTTCCTGAGGACAGCTAATTAGGGACGTGGTATCTGGGGAATGAATCAATTAATCTCAAGAGAAATACATGCAAGTAATTTCAGTAATTCAAACATAGAAATTATGCAAGAGCGAAGTGTGAGGTTCCCTTTTATAACTTCCCTGCACCCTCTGGTGCCAGTTCTCCAGAAATAACTTATAATAGCTTGTTGTGCTGACTAATCCAGATGTTTCTGTTAAGTTATCCAGATGCATATGTGCTTATACCACAATTGAGAAATTCCTTCACAGTTTACAGCAAATATAGATGTAATGTTTAGGTGTATTATTATTCCTTTTCCTTTTTTTTTTTCCCCCTGAACCTGGGATTGAACTCACAATCTTGCACTTGCAAGGGAGGTGGTGGCTCCACTGAGCTGACTTCGTGGCCCAGCCTTCTTCTCATATAACACAAAGTTTGCTACCTTCATTATTATTATTATTTTTTTTTTTTTGAGACAGGGTCTCGCTTTGTAGTTCAGGCTGGCTCTGAGCTCACTATGTAGCCCAGGCAAGCCTGGAACTCTGCAATACTCCTGCCTCCGCCTCCTGAGTGTTGGGATTACAGGCGTGAGCCATCACGCCTGGCCCTGTGGTATGTGGTATTAATTGCTGGTGGGTGTGAGTCTCCACACCCAGCATTACCTTCGTTATTTTTAAGTGTATGGTTCAATAGTACATTTATAGTATTGTGAACTGACCTCCAGAACCTTTTTCTATCCATTAAGCAACACACCACCTGCTTTTTAAGGTAGCTTTTCTCGGTCAGTTTCCATGATTGAAGGCCAAGAAATATCTCATTCTAACTGCCTTGGAGTGCTGGGATGGAGCCCAGGGCCTCCTGGATGAGGGCAAGTGCTGTGCACTGAGCTCCCGCCCGAGCCCTCAGTCACAGACGTTGCAAGTATCCTGCGCAGTATCTGAGTGTGGGTAAGGATAGACTCCTTAAATATGTACTAGCTGGGTATTTATCCTCTGGGGTTTGGTGAACACTGCTGAAGACTCAATTCATGAGTGAATGTGCCTGGCAGATTGCTTTCTGAATGAGAGGTCTACGAAAAGGATTTTTAACAGCAGTGGAGCAATCTAGTGGTAGAATAAGTTGACTGGGAATAAAATGACACATCCCCAAACTGGTAACATTCTTTTGGCAGAGTTGTAGGCAATTGGAAAAATCAAATCTAGAGAGAGGCAGGGGATTCTTCCATCTCTCCCCGTCCCAGGCTCTGCTTTCTCTCTTACGGTTATTTGCATATATTTTGAGCATGTAGACAAAATGGCTGAAAGAGCAAGATTTGTGCTGCAGCCTGTTGGGCTCCCACTGGGTCGTGGATCTTGTGTGAGTAGCCCTGAGATAAGTGTCCAGTAGGTCATGTTGCCATCCGGCCTACTGCTGGGTGCTGTAGAGTGGGCTTCTGCCTTAATCAGGGGTACACAGAGGAGGCCTATGGTGGAAGAGGTAACTCCTGCCTGCTTAGGTCTTGAGTGTGAGGACACAGGACACAAGCAGGTGGTTCTCTTACTGAGCAGGGACACAGGCCTTGGCCTCCTGTGGGAGCTCTGCAGTACACTGGTGGGTCAGGCTTGCAATGTGCCGTCCGTGACTGGATGGACACCCACAGGAGCTTGTCAGGACTTACAGCATGTCCACACTGTGGGTGGGCGGACAGACTCTGAGCCTGCCTATTGGCCAGCACAGTGGGGCAATTGCTGAGGCCACAGTTGTCCTGTAAGAGGGAACTAGTTGTCCACGGATCCAGGCCACTATGCTTAGAAATTGTGGTTGTGCTTGTGAGAAGGCCACGCTCCCCCGCCTGCTCCTGGCCACTGGCTGAGTACTGCAGGGTGGGAAGGGACAGCCCTGCCCAGAGAACCAGTACTGGGAAGGTGGCTTTGGCTCCAGGAGCTGCTGCAGCTCTGGAAGCTTTCTAGACAGGAGGTAGAGTAGGACCCTTGTGCCTCCTCTTCTTTGATGACATGGGCATGATGCCACCTCACCCCCGGCCCACTTTGCACTGTCTCCCAGACTAATCACAGCATCACCTATGTCCTTATGTTATTGTGAGTGACAAGTGAAAAATCGCATGAAACCTTAGCATAGCATAGTGTGTGGACACGTCCGCGGGGCATCTGGGACTTGGCATGTGGCGCACGGCAGAGCTAGGCATGGTTAGTGAGCCCGTGGCTCAGGTGCATAAACAAGAGATTTGGGTCTGGGGGCAAGAAGGGGCTTCCCTGCCCCTTCCAGGCTCTGTTTGCAGAGATGCGGCCTGGTGTGCACCCCCTCCCCCACTGCCCCTGGAGAGGCGGAGCTGCTGTGAGGAGCCACTGCAGGGAAACGCACAGTTCTGGATCAGCGGCTCCAGCTCAGCAGAGATGCTTCTGGCCACACTGAGGCGTGGACCTGCTGGGGACAGTGGTCAGGCAGGTGTGGTGGGGACTGAGGGAGGAGCACAGGAGAAGTGCTCCTTCAAGTGACAGATCACGGGAGGTGAGGGTGAGTCACCCCATGCCCATGGTCTAGGCTGAGCTGAGCTGGAGCCTGCTGGCCCCAGCCCCGCTTCCGAGAATGCCCCCTTCCTTCCCCCCCACAGTTGCCAACGCTAATCAGGCTTTCAGTGGTAGGGGAGCAATGAGGTTGTTCTCTTATATGAATTCAGCAAAGAAAACCCCTGCATTGTAGGCCCGCAAAGGAGGTGGCAGAGATTCAGGCTGACGGGTAGGAAACGTGAGAGCCACTGTCTAGTTTGGGTTTCACAACCTGGTTCTTCCTACTCACCCCAGAGAACACTTGGCTGAAGAGGTCGGAGTGAGGCTGTGCAGTCTGTTCAGGCTGGGGCCTGGGCTCTTACAGGTTGGGTCTTCATTCCAACTGCCCCTTGCCAACTCAGAGCCCCAATATCTGTGAGCCATAATGTCATGGTGAATAAAACTATGATCTTTGTCATAGCGTTGTAGAATGCCACAGCTGACTGGTGCCAACCCCTGGCCCATTTCTAGGCACACAGTGCATGCCCAATGACGAGACTGTCAGCTCAGGTCAGAGGCCAGCTCCCCTTTGGACCTGTCTTTTGGGTTTTTCGACTGCTAACAATATTAGAGGTATGGAGTGCCACCTCTTAGCTTAGGGATTTTTAAAATGGAGCTCAGTTTGACAAAGTAGCTAGGAAACAATCTCTTTTAGCACAGTACACTGAGGTTTGGCCAAGCTGTGTAGGCAAAAAGAGGTGGTGGGCGCACCTGAAGCTCAGGGAGGCTCAGGCCCCTTGTCCTTATGTAGGCCACGCCATAACTTTGGAGCCTACAGTATTCATGGACCTAAGGGCCAGAAGAACATAATGTAAGCCCTTTTATCCACCTTCAGCTCCTCACAGTGGGACACTTCTCTTTCAGATATCTGCATGGCTTCTGTTATTTACATCACACTTTCAGTGATGCCAACCCTCATCGCTTTGTTCACAACTATGGTCTTCCTTCCCTGTTACGTTTTAAATCTGCAATGATCCCCCAAAGGCCTCATGTTAGATGCCTGGTCAGCAGCCTGGGACACTACCACAAATTGATATGAAGCCTTTAAGAGGCGGGTTGTGGAAAAAGGTGAGGTGTTGTGCTTAAATATGACATGTCCCTCCTTCCTGTGTCGAGGGACCAACTGGCCAACTGAGGAATGGAACTCACTATGGGAGTGGCTGCTGCGAGAGGTGCTTCCCTGGAGGAAGCAGGTCTGGAAGGTTATGTTCTTGCTCCCAGCCCTGTCCTTTCTCTCTGGCTGTCTTGTGCTTGCCCTGCTCCCTGGCTGTCCTGGGTGAGCAGCCTTCCTCTTCCATACCCTTGTATGGTGCCATGTGTATCTGGGAGCTAGCAAACCACGGACTGGCCCGTCTGAATCCATGGGGGAAAATAAACTTCTCTTCCAAGTTTTAATGTCAGGTATGCTGTTCCAGGAATGAAGAACTGACTCACATGTGGTTCCTGGTGGTGTGCACTTGAAGGAGATACTGGGACTTGGGCCAGTAGCCACTTCCTGGCCACCATGATTTGAACAGTTTTATTTTACTGCATGTGCTCTGTCATGATGCTAAGCCTTAAGTAGACCCAAGGCCATGTGGCCAGGTGACAATGGAGTAGAACAATGAACCACCTGTCTTTGACTTGGTCATCTCAGGTGCTTTGTCATGGTGGGGGGAAGCTGACCGACACCTGCTAACTCCTCACTTGGAACCTTTACACCACTAGGGCTCCGTGGGAAAAAGTCATCTTCATTGAGGTAAATGTACATGGAAGATGTTATCCTACTTAAATTTCCCTTCATGGATGCAACCCCCAAAATCACGTATGCCTTTTTACAATAGTTGGCATGTACGCCATTGGGACAGAACAATATCAGCTGCATTCACTGGCACATCCCACTGGCTGGCATAGTGCAGGCTGCTGGCACCAGCTGGCTGGCATGCTCTGCAGAGCATGTGACATGGAGGTACAAGGTGCAGCATGAGGAAGTGCCAAAGCCCATGGAGAGAGAATACCGTGTGCCCAGGGCCAGCGGCAGTCCCCAGAGGCCCCTGAGACCAGGAAGGCTTTCTGGGGCATGCTGACTGGCACTCAGTTTTTAAGCCCCTCTGTCCTGGCAGGGCAAAGCTTCCCTGCATCACCCCCATTTCCTCCTGCTGCTATTGCAGCTGTTTCCGCTGGCCTGGCCTGGAGTAGGTCCTGTGGCAGGAACTGGGCCAACTCTTCCAATCAGTCTGTCCCACTGCTTAGCTGCCTCCCAGTGGCCTGAGCATGTGCCCATGGGCATGGTTAGCTCTTGCGTGGTGTGTGGAGGACCCTGTGGCCTTACAGAAAGGTTGACCTCATGCAGGTGCTGTCCTTGGCCCCTGCCACGAAGCCCAACACCTAGAATTATAGTCAGTACATGTTGGATAAGTGGATGGATAAAGAACAGGGTTAGAATACTCCGCTTCTAGACACAGCAGAGGATAGTTTTTCCTTAGTTCACTCTCTCCCTCGCCCCTCCCTGCTCCTCCCTTTCCTTCTTATAGTAAGAAGGATTCAACTCAGAGTCTTCACACTGAGCTACATGCCAAGGTCTTAGTTTCTTTTCCTTCCTTTAAATTTTGTGACAGTCTCACTAAACTGCTAACTTGCTCCAGCAGGTCTTGAAGTTTTGATACTCCTGACTCAGCCTCCCTAAGGGCTGCAAAAATAGCAAAGACACAGTTAAGCAAATATTTGACTGAACTTTTTACTTTACTATGTGTTTGTGTTTATTTTTTTACTTATTATCACTTTCCCCCACATAGAAGCTACCAGAATTGGATGCAATGTGGTGTAGTTGAATACAAATGAGAAATTCAAAAGAATTAGTAAATGGAAATGGAGTATTAAGGAGACCATACACCCAGAACCCAGAAGAACAGGGGGCATGCTCTGAAGCCCAGCTGTGGTCCAGCTGTTCCTGACACCAGTGAGCCAACCTGGGGTCACCCTGGGCTGCAGCCCTGCCATGGCACAGCCATATCCCTCGTCCAGGCATGGAGGTGGCATCACATGCTCCCACTCAATGTGTCTGAGAGCAGGTTGAGGGATGCACAGGGCGGGGCTGCTCTGAGTCAGGTTTGCTGAGGGTACTGGTGTTTCTCAAGCTTTCTGAGACCACAGAATGCCACTTGGTGACATCTGTTATACTTGTGAACCTTTCCCTTAAAAGCTTTCCCTGCCTCCCCTCGCTGAGTAATGAAGTCTCCAGCTCCAGAACTGGCTCCCTCCTAGCAAAGAGTTCCACGCCCACTTTAAGAATTTCTCCCTATTACCGTAAAGAGTGGCCGGCGATGGCCTCTTTAAATTATCCACAATAACAGGGAATAGACTTCTACTGCGGCTAATGCACCTTGAGCTACAGAGCTTGGACTTGCAAGGAACTTTCGCTAGATTGGTGCCCATAATTTTTGTTTATTTGTTAAAGACACCCTCTTTATGCTTCCAGTTTTGGGTCCCACAGAATTGGACTGCTTGCTGTTGTGTTTCCATGTGTGGCAGAGAATGCTGACTATGGGCTTCGGCCTCCTCCTGTACCGTGGGGAAGTGAGTGCTGAGTGGGTCTCATTTCCCAGCCCCTCCCATCTAGCTGGCTTCACTCCGGCCATCCAGTGTGGGCGGGAGCGTTAGGCCCGCGGTTCCCAGGCCTGACCCATCGGAGGGGAACCTGCCACGCAGGCTTCCTCGTCCCTCTCTTCCTGAGGCATCCAGGGCAACATGGGAAGCCGTGCCCAGTGACAGTGTTCCATCTTTTGCCCTGTTCACCCATACAGCGGCCTGAGAACACTTCCCTTGGCCGTGGCACACAGCCGTGGCCATGACAGTCCCCGCTGTACCTGGAAATCCTTGACTCTGTGTCCTGTTGCCACTCTAAGCCCCAAGCCAGCTCCTGTACTCTCTCTGCCTCTTAGGACCAGCCGGGAGCCTCCTGTTCTCCCAGAAAGCTCACTAGCCGAGTGACACACCCTTTCATTCCCTCTTGTGCCTGAGCGTGACACTGTGCACTTACACCAGGTCACAGGTGTGTGGTGCGCATTGTTGCAGAAGCGCCCCTAGAACAGCAGCCATTAGCCTGACTGTGCGGCGCAGGGCTCTTGCTGTTTGCCTTGTCCTGTCCCCTTTGCTGCTGCCCCACATACACTCTGAGGAAGGATAAACCCTGCTGTGTAAAAGCTGCTAAGATTTGGGGTTTATCTATTCCGGCATCTAGCAGTGCCTTAATGAAAGCACTCAGTGATAAACATGACTCCAGACACTTTCTGTGTGATTAATTCCAGCACCCTAAGGAGCTTTTGGGAAATCTGCAAGATAAACCACTGAGTATGTTTCTTCCAGATGTAGAGAAGGTACTAGCTCTTTGTCAGCAAAGAGTGTGGAGAGCAAAGCCTTCTCATTTGGGGCACAGGAACAAACAGGCTGCTGTTCAAACATGCTGTTTTCTATTTTACAAACAGTATGTTTTAATTCACTCACAGTATTCTCCTGAGGCAAAAAAGATGAGAGAGGAAAAGGTTACATGTTATGAAACGACCGGGGAAGGAGGAACAGGAAGAGTCACATATAGCAAAGTCAACCATAAAAACCATACTGCGGTCCCAGGAGAGTTGCAGGGCAGGACTGAAGGGGAAGGGTGGATGCGACAGAATGTGTTCCCCATGTGCTCTATGCAGCATTTCATATAATGCTTTGTGTTCTGACAATGCATGCAAATACACTTACCCACTTTTCTGTTCAGCTTTCCCCCCTTTTCTCCCATCAACTGGAGTTTCTGGCACACCCACCTTTCTCAGTTTCCTGCCCACTTCCAGTTTATATACACAGTGCACCCCGCTGCCTCTCTGTGCCTTTGGAGCGCTCAGTGTAGCATAGGGAAGGTAGGAAAGGAGGAGCAGTCATTAGGAAACTCACTGTTGAGGTCCCATTTATAAGGCTGCAATGCCACTTTCCTTGACTGTGCACAGGGAAACAAACACTTGAGTCAGGAGGACTCTGGATGTGGGTGCAGGTTAGATTCTAGAGGGGCTGCAAAGTCATGTCTTTGCAGAAAACCTCAGATGCAAAGGCTGAGGCTGAATCATGAAACAGAGCCCTCGGGGTGGGTGATCATCTTATTCCTCCTGGTTCAGGCACAGTTGGAGGATGCTCGGCCACGCCTGGCTCCTCCTTGGCTTCCATGACACACATTCTCCTCTTCCCTTCAGTCACTGTAGCTGTCTCTCTCAGCCTCCCTTACTTCATAGTTCTTCTATTCAACCATTAAATGACTATATTCCATGATGGCCTAACCTCCTCCTCTTCTCATTCTATTTGAAGGAGTCAGTAGCTTCTCCCATGGCTTCAACCAACATTTTTTATTCTGATAACTCCATAATCTTGTGGGTATCTCTCCTGGAATACAAATAGCCGTGTCTACTTAGTTATTTAGGGTACTTCAATGGGAGACAGCCAGAATTAAGCCCATTATTCTTCCTCATTTTTTAAATATGTGTGTCATGGTTTGATCAAAATGTCCCCTAAAATGCTCATGTTTTCAAAGGGGTTTGGAGAGTGATTAGATCATGGGGGCGACAGCTTCCTCACCGTCATTGAGTTGATAGCGTCACTGAGTTGTTCAGAGAAGGGAGCTGGTGGGGAAAGCTGCTCACTGAAGCCAACCTGGAATGGTACTTCTTCATCTGGCTCTTCCAGCCGACTGTGGACTGAAGCCTCTGAGTCTGTGAGCCCAGACCAGCCTTTTGCCTTTAAGGACATGTATGTCAGGTATTTTGTTTTAGTAGCAAAAAGCAAACTGGTGCACTGGGTCTCCTCTACCCAGGTTTCCAGGGTTGTAGGTGATGCCTCAGTCTTCCCATTAGTCTAAGGTGTTTTTGTTTTTGTTTTTGTTTTTTTTTGAGACAGGGTCTCACTTTGTAGTTCAGGCTGGCTATGAGCTCACTATGTAGCCCAGGCAAGCCTTGAACTCAGCAATCCCCCTGCCTCTGCCTCCCAAGTGCTGGGATTACAGACGCGAGTCACCGCACCCGGCACTGTGGTATGTGGTATTGATTTCTGGTGGGCGTGAGTCACCACGCCCAGCATTGTATGTGGTTACCGGGTATTGAACTCAGGACCTTGCCCTTGCGAGGCAGGTGCCAGAACCACTGAGCTAAATCTCCGGACCAGTCTAAGGTGTTTTTGATCTCTTTTTCCTTCATCCCACACATCAGTTCACTCAGATGAAAACTGATTGCACATTTCAACTAGTTTCCGCTGTTCCTATATAATTTGCTTTTTTATTCTGTTGCCACAACTTTGACTTGGGCCACTGTCTTTTACTGTTGTTGTTTTGGCTTATATTACTGTAACAGGTTTTGAGTTGGTGCCCCTTCTCTAATTGTCTTTCCACACAGCAGTCAAAATGCAAACATGATCATGTTACTTTCCTGCTTAAAACCCTCCAGTGGATTCCTACCTCTTTGGCTGTGAGTTAGCCTCTAACATCACCTGATAGGTCCTCTGAGGTCATATTCTGCTGTTTCTCATCTGTTCTTCTTCCTTTTTCTTTTTCTTATCCCTTCTCTTCTCCTCTGCATCTTTTCCTCCAGCTCAGCACACTGTTCTTCCACTACTTTACCTAATCAACTGACACACTTCAGGTCTCAGCTTAAGCATTCTTTCTTCCAGAGAGGCCTCTCCTGACCTGTGTTTTGCTTGCTTGCATACAGGACTCGTTTACCCAAATGACAAAACTTAGGATGCTAAGTTTTGTGCATTTTATGTGACTTATGAGCCACACTACTGGGGTGTGTGACTTAGCACCCTTCTTCTCACTGTCATTGTGTAACTGTCTGTCCCCCTAGACTGCAAGGTCTGACTCCCTTCTGTAAGCCTGGCACAAAGTAGGAGCTCTATCAGTATTTGTTGAATTAATAAATGGGAGATTAAGAGGGAAATATCCAGTTGGAATACACACAGAAATATGGAAGACATTCTGGCAACTCTAGCTCTTACAGAACAGATTACCCGAAAAGACTGTTCGGAGAAACAAAGGTTTTATAACAGATACAACAGCCACCTTCATTATGTTTAGAATCATCATGTGATGACACAGAATAGTTTTATTTTAATGCATCCTAGAAAGATAAGTAGAAATACTGAAGGAGAATTATAAGAAAGCAGATTTGAGCCTTGTAGTAAAATTCAAAGAACTTTCCAATAATGAGACCTGTCCAGAAATGACACTGGTAGTACACAAAGTGATGAGTTCGAGTTTCCTGCAAACATCTGCAGGATCATCGTGGGCAGCAGTTAGATGAGAGGGCCTGTGAGGTATGACTCAAAATGTCCCATCTTATAAGTAGGGAAGTTGACTTTTTAGTTGAGTTGCAGCTGTGTTCAGTGCCTCTCTTTTTTTGCCCCTGAGGGGACTGCATTTATCACTGCACAGCCAGGTCTGGAGACAGTGCCACTTGCACAGGGGCTTTAGAAGTTGAGGGCCTTCCAGAATGCCACCAGGTGTCTCAGTGTGAGTTCCGAGGCTGATCTTGACTTGTGCTCAGGACTTCACAGAAGAGTAGGGTTTAAAAATGCCACAGAGGATGGGAAAGAGCCGGCTGCATGCTGGGGATGGGACCCAGGGACAGATGCCCTAACTGAGCCACACTCCTGGCACCAGAGGTTCACGGCAGGAGCATGGACCGACCGGGAGCCTGGGAGAGGAGTAGACATGACATATACAGGCTGGTACTCCCCCTATTTCTCATTCACATCCTCAGAGTCCACACTAAGCTCTGATTTCCTTAGCTGAAGCCGCTGAGGAAATCAGGATGGGGGTGGGCCTGAGAATTTGCTAAAACTCAAGAGTCATGTCCTGTGGTGAAAGCAGATAATGTACTCCTTGCCTCCTTGTCTCCTTTAAATGTTTGGAGTTCACTGGATGAGTCAGAGGTGACTCAGCCGCTGAGAAGGACAGGAGAAGGGGAAGCCCCCAAGCCTGTGGCTCTTCTGCTGATAGCCTACAGTTCAGCTATCTCCTTTGTACCTACTTTCATCTTCCATTAAGCGGAAATCCAATTAACAATGACCTAATCGAGAGGAAAATGATTATCTCAGGTAACAAAAATGCTGAAATGCTTCTGATCTGCTGGTGGTTAAATCGTGGGCGGGGCTAAAGAGTCATCCAGTCATGATGAGGCCTACTTCAAACCATTACTTCGTTTGTTATGTTCTGTGTTCTGATTCATCCTCTTAGGTTTAGTCCTCTCACAATCCCAAGAGGGCGTCAGTGAGTTTAGGCTTTAATGTGAATAACATCCAGAGGCAGACAAGAGCCTAGTTTCCTTATAAAAACTTAAAAGGAAGGGAACAATATTTTCCAGTAGTCCTTCAGTTCTGGAAGGAATCAGACTATTCCTCATATCTTTTGGTCAAGTGATATCATGAACTCATTCCTAAATAGAGAAGTAGAGGGGCCCTGCTCCCATGAACCATATGAATGCCTAATGCCCCCCCAAAATCAAGACTCTATCATAAAAGAACAGGAGAACAATCACGCTGCTACATTTGCTTCCAAGTTAGGATGCTAAGTTTTGTAGCTAAGATGGTGACTGATCAGGAACAATGCGGCCAGTATTGCTTGCCTTGTCTGATTGGGCCTCATCTGTTCATGCTGACTGTGACAGGAAGTAAGACTGGTTCATTGGTGGGACCTGAGGGTCTCATGGGAACAGTAGGTTATAAGTTCAAGAGATGACCTCTATGGTAGCTCCTAGTCCTTAGTAGGCCTTGGATTGTGCTGGCCCACAGTGTAGATCAGCAAGGTCTGTTACACTTACCTTCAGACAAGGAATAGAAATGTAGCTTATCTAAGGGAATAGTCAGCAGTAGGGTGGGGCTTTGAAACTGAGTGAATCTATGTATTATACATGTAGTTCTGCCATTCACAACTCACTACCTTTTCCTTCTAATTTAAAAATGGCCACAAATCTGGGAACAAACTAGGGAGTATGATTCAGATCATACTTTATCTTTGGCTAAGAATTAGACTTAAAAATTCCAACCATGGGGCCAGAGATTTAGCTCAGTGGTTCCGGCACCTGCCTCGCAAGCACAAGGTCCTGAGTTCGATACCAGTAACCACATATAATGCTGGGCATGGTGACTCATGCCCACCAGCAATCAATACCACATACCACAGTGCCGGGCATGGTGGCTCACCCCTGTAATCCCAGCACTCGGGAGGCAGAGGCAGGAGGATTGCTGAGTTCGTGGCGGCTTGCCTGGGCTACATAGTGAGCTCAGGGCCAGCCTGAACTACAAAGCGAGACCCTGTCTCAAAAAAAAAAAAAATTCCAACCACAGTAGATCCATATTTATGTAAGTTATAATAAAAGGAATTACTAGGAAAATGAAATGAAAATATCATTGAGCTATGCAAAAACACAAGTCCCATTTAAAATTAGTTAATAAACACAGTATTGCTCTGTCAAATTACTATAAAGTTCTTATAACACTGCAAATTTCTGTACTAACTTTGTACAAACTAGTAACAGACATTCGGGGGCCCAGCACTGGCCCTCTGCAGACTGCAGCTCAAGACGTTTGATGACTGACTGTCTTAGCTGAGATGATGGTGGGAAAGTTACTGATGGTGTCAAACATCAGAGAAGTGCACTGCTGTTGTTATGGGAACTTCTGTTTTTGCCCAAAGATTTATGTTAGACTTGAAGAAGCCATTCATCCCATCTCCCTCCCTTTCTACTAGCCTGCTTTCCTTCTTTTTCTTCATCTTTTTTTTGTACTGAGGATTGAACCCAGGAAGGCTGATCTATATCCCCAGCTTTTTAATTTTTAAAAAAAATTTTAAAACAGTATAACAGTTATGTTTAATTGTCAACTTGACTGGATTCTGAGACTCATGGGAAGCTGATTGGATCATGGGGTACTAGATTCACCAGTGGGTTAGTCCCCTGGGGCCCGGCTGGAGGCGGGTCACTGGGAGTGTGCCTCTCTCCGGAGGGCGTGTCTCTTGATCACACTGTTCCTCTGCTCTGCTTCTCAGTCCCCACAAACTCACCAGCTTTCCTCTGCCATGCCCGCCTGCTGTGACGCTTCTGTGCTGATCCAGCTAACCATAGACTCAACCCTTCTGAAACCATGAGCCAAATACACCTCTCTTCCTTGAAGTTGTGGGTGCCATGAGGTTTTTCCCAGCAACAAGGATCTTTACCAGTACAGAAAAAGTCTTGCTAAATTTCCCAGACTGGCCTCAAACTTTTGATTCTTCTGCCTCAGCTTTCTAGGTAGCTGGGATTACAGGTATGTGCCACCAAGCACAGCAGGGAACAATTTCTTGATGGTCACTTTTCAACCTGCTGCTATGAGTCTGAGCTCAGTGGTAACAGGTGAGCTCCCAGAAGCGGGGGGATAATGGACCTCTCACAGTCCATTATCTTCCTCGTATCTATGCCGAAAACAAGGTCTGTGTGTCATTCGCTGAAGGTTTCCAGTTGGGTGTGTCATTGAACAGTGATTCATCTGGTCCAAAAATAGAAGCTTCTTTATCTGAATGACACCAGGGTTATGTGTGGTCAATGCTTGGATATTTGTTATTCTGACGTAAAAGTGACTCAGTCCGGTAAAATATATTTACAAATATACAGGTCTTTTCATTCATTAGGAAATTCCAGTTGTATTAGGGAATTATTTCAAAAAATCTAACTTTGCTCTCTCCTAAGTTTCCGGAGATCTAAACAGGTTACTTCTCCAATGTAGGAAACTCTGGAAACACAAGCAGAGGTGGAGACTGGAATCCACAGACACCCCAGGACACTCATTTCTCCTTTCTTTCTCCTCCACTCACAGACAACTGGAGCCCTTCTCTCCTTTTCTTCCTTCTGTCTCCTCCTGGCCTCTCCTGTTATGAGGCTGACAGACTACAGTGGACTCTTGGGTGACTCATCAAAGTGCGACTTTTCGATTCCATGACCTCAGTATTTCCTCCACTTCCATTCAGATATTTGATCTAATAATCAGAGCCCACATTTTGTCATTCAAAATTGTCCCACTTCCAAAACCTCCTCCTCCAGCTCTGGCCACAGCCTCCTCCATTGGAGGTTCAGAATCCCCCTCACAACTGTTCCTGACCTCATGGCCAAGGACTCCTGATTCCTGGGCTCATTTCCATCATCCTTTTTGTTTGTTTGTTTGTTTGTTCAAAGCAGCATTCTCCTTGTGTCCCCTTGTCATTCAACTTAGTTCCTGGTCCATTCTTCCAATCAGGCTGTTCTCTATTCCCAAATTCCCTCCCCCTTGTCCTCTGTCATACTCAGGGGCCCATCAACTCTGCCTTCCACGTGCTCCTCCCCTGCTGCCAAAAGAACCCGAAAGAAGCCACTTCAATGCACGACTGCTGGACTCTGCTGGGCTCTGCATTGCCTGGAAATCGGCTACATTTCTCCAGACTTATTTGCTTTCAGCATGTCTCCAAACCTCACTTCTCATCTTCATCTTTTCCTCAAACCTTGCATTCTCTTCTCCTTACTCACTCTCTTAAGAGAAACTAGAGAGCATATGGTGGAAGCGACCTCAACTTCCTGCTGACAGCTCTTCAAGTCAACCTGCTTCTCTACCCATTATCTCTACTTCCTTCCTGTGGCTGTTCCATGGAGGGTCCTCTGTTTTGAAGGCAGTTTCCTCCTCTCTCTGCATCGGACTCCTTCTGCTTTATAAGGAGCCTGATTCTTCTATCTTGCCATCTCCCTACTTTCAACTTCTTCTCCTGTATTGGCCCAGTGTTCTGAAAACTTTTCACAGCTGGCATCCTCCTCTTTTCAGTCCTATCTCATGCCAACCTGAATGTTCCCCTCTCCACCTAGCCTCACATGCTCCTGATTAAGTCAACAAGTGGCCCCATTTTCCACCCTACCTGACAGCTCTGGCTCCTGCTTCAAATGACTACTCTTGACCCTTCTGTTCCTTGGCCTTGCGAGAGAGGACACGCTCTCATGGCCTTTCTTTTACCACTCAGGCTCCCATCAGTGAGTCCCTGCATCGACTTCCCTGGCTCTGACTCATGAGATGTGGCTCTGCAGGGTTGGAAGTGGGTCCTTTTCTCACTCTACACCCTGTTCCTTGGGAACTGCACCCACTTCTGTGTCTCTCGCCATTTTTATATCAGTGGCTCCTACAGACTTCATTTTTGGGCTACATTTCGATATCTGCCTGACGATACTGATCGTCTATCTTAAAGGCAGCTCCTAACTTGGCAGTGCCACATACAAGGTCTCACCTTGCCCTTCAAATCTGCTTCTCCTCGATTTAACTGCTCAGGCCAGAATCTTGAGGTTCGTTTTAACCCCTACTTGCTCTCACCTAAATAATAAATAATAGTTGAATATTTAAACCATCTCTCATTTCCTGTTTGGTACCATTTTCATCCAGACCACTGCTGCCTCTAGTCTGGTTGGAAGCAAATGGCTTCCGAATGGCTTCATATAGAGGACATACGCACTCTTTGCTCAGTCACCCTGAATGGCTTCCTTTTGCTCTTACTGTCTAGCATTGCCACTGCAGGATAGCATCTCTGAGTAATCTGGACCCTGCCTGTGTTTCTAAGCTCATCAGAAATCTTTTCTCTCATACACAATGCCCCTTGTGTTCTGCAACTCATCCTTTAGGTCCTCCAGATGTTGAGGTTCCTCCTTGCACTTGGGGTCTCAGATGTGCCATGGAATAGGGAAGCCTGAGGGTCCCGCACAGGCTTGTGCTGAGTTGGGAATCAGCTCACAAGTACACTCGCTCCGTATACAGTCTCTCCCTTGTGTTGACAGCTCTAACTAAGAGTTCTCTGTGCATCTCGTTCTGCTTCTCATCACCTTCCTCTTCTTTTGTCCAATTCCCACTTGTCTTCATGTTCAGCCGAATGTCCCCTCCTCGTGGAAGCCCTCACCCATCTAGACTAGCTGCTTTGTGAAATCTCCCACTTCTTATTAACGGAGATCATCACAGTGAAGGAGGGCTGTCATCCAACTGTAATCCCAGCTACTCAGGAGGCCGAGGAGGGATGATCAGGACTTCAAGGCCATACTGGACAGCCAGGTGAGACCATGTTTCAAAAACATCTGGGCGGGGGCTGGAGATTTAGCTCAGTGGTTCTGGTGCCTGCCTCGCAAACACAAGGTCCTGAGTTCGATCCCGGTAACCACATACAATGCTGGGCGTGGAGACTCATGCCCACCAGCCATCAATACCACATACCAGAGTGCCGGGCATGGTGGCTCATGCCTGTAATCCCAGCACTCGGGAGGCAGAGGCAGGAGGATTGCTGAGTTCGAGGCTTGCCTGGGCTACATAGTGAGCTGAGGGCCAGCCTGAACTACAAAGCGAGACCCTGTCTCAAAAAAAGAAAAACAAAAAACAAAAAAACAAAACTAAACAAAAAAACATTTGGGCGCGCCAGAGATTTAGCTCAGTGGTTCTGGTGCCTGCCTTGTAAGCGCAAGGTCCTGAGTTCGATCCCAGTAACCACATACAATGCCGGGTGTGGAGACTCATGCCCACCAGCCATCAATACCACATACCAGAGTGCTGGGCATGGTGGCTCATGCCTGTAATCCCAGCACTCGGGAGGCAGAGGCAGGAGGATTGCTGAGTTCGAGGCTTGCCTGGGCTACATAGTGAGCTCAGGGCCAGCCTGAACTACAAAGCGAGATCCTGTCTCAAAAAAAAAACAAAAACAAACAAATACCTGGGCATGGTGGTGCGTGCCTGTCATTCCAGCACTTGGGAGCCTGAGGCAGGAGGATGGCCATGAGTTCAAGGCCAGCCTGAGCTGTGTAGTGAGTTACAATAAAATTACAGAACGAATTTTGCAATGTCCATTTCCTCCACAGTGGTTAAAGCCATGAGAACAGGCACACGGTCTGTCTCATTCGCTGCTCTTCCCTTAGCACCAAACACAGCACCCAGAGCATACCAAGCTCTAAGGAAATGTGCATCTTATGAAAGATCTGGGATGAAAGTCAGGGAAAGCCAATCTGCTTCTCTTTT
>PVIC010013344.1:0-38183 GCA_004025085.1 Thryonomys swinderianus
TTTTTTTTTTTTTTTTGAAACAGGGTCTCGCGTTGTAGTTCAGGCTGGTCCTGAGTTCACTATGTAGCCTAGACAAGCCTCAAACTCAGCAATCCTCCTGCCTCTGCCTCCTAAGTGTTGGTATTACAGGCGAGAGCCACCATGCCTGACACTGTGGTGTGTGGTACTGATTGCTATTGGGTGTGAGTCACCACACCTGGTATTGTGGTATGTGGTTACCGGGGATCAGATTTGGAACCTTGAGTTTGCAAGGCAGAGGCTAGAACCACTGAGCTAAATCCTTGGCCCCACAGTACCACTTTCTTAACAACCCACACTCTATTTTCTTTAAATGTACACTTTAATCTGCCTAATAGACCTCACTGTGGTCTGTATATGTGTGCTTGTGTGGGAAATCAGCCCTAACCTCACAGCAAGTCCTGTTTGTAATGTAATTTTGCGACAATACTGATCACAAATTCTTAAGAACCAAAAGGGCCTATGTCTTTATCTTGTTCAGCTTTGCCAGGCAGACCTGTCCGAGACTGCCAGGCCAAATCCTCACTTGGCAGTGGGCGGAGCCTGGCCAAGGTGTGCCCTTCTTGGTGCCTCAGTTTGTCTATCTAGGGATTGGGCATGACTAGGATTTAGCTGAGTGGGTCTGGCTGTCTCAAAAGCTCTAGGTCCCAAGTTCAATCCCCAGTACAAAAAAAAAGAGAAAGAGAGGAGAGTGGGAGAGGGGGAGAAAGAGAGACCAAGTTTACAGACATTGGCAAATACATTGCCAGTCTGCCTGAAAGAGCCACGAAGAGGCCTTTAGTAGACTGCTCACAACCCAGGGCCAGCGGGAAACTGGGGGGCGGGGAGCTACGGACTACGAATCCCAGCATGCAAATTCAGACGCGCAAACCCAGGAGATTGTGGAACCGCCCTTACGGACTACAAGTTCCAGCATACAGCGCCCCGCGGGGTTGGGGGACTTCGGGAGTGGCGGCCTGCGATATTCTGGCTAAATCCAGGTCCAGGGGGCCCTAGGGGCAGAGGCCAGAAGGCTTGAACGCCACCGCGGACAACAGAACCCACACGCACACGCACGCATACATTCATGCGTGCGCATCGGGCGTTCTGGCTCTCTCCTACGGACTACAAGTCCCAGAAGACTACGGGCGGCGGAGCTGGGCCTCAGGCGCGGTTGTCTGGGAGATGTGGGGTCCGGAGCTGTGGGATCCCAGCAGCTGGCCTGGGCTGCCCTGCTGTGCAGTTTGTTGGGCTCACAAGCCTGGCTCCTCACCCCTAAACACTACTGGCCCCTGCAGTCACAGATCTGAGCCATTCTCCACGATTCTAGCCTCGCCCCACCCTCCTGATGATCCTGGGGCCGCAGGAGTGGGTAGGGTTGATGGGGATTTGAGCCCACTGTCAGTAGAGACCCACTGGCGCCTCCCAGATCTTTCCTCGTCCCTACTAGCAAACCCCCTATCTCGGAGGAGCAAACCTAGCCCCTGAGGCAGGACTAAGACTATTAGGATCTTTGTGTAGCTTGCAGATCCCTGAAGAGTCCCAGGGAAGGCCTGGGTCCTCTATGTCTCCTATGCAGGATGCAGCTGTTGGAGCCCTGTGCCCAATCATCAGCATTACGTGACAGAATCAAAGTGATGAAAGGGCTTTCTGGAGATAAAAACCGGGGCGCCCTCTTCCAGCATCATCTTAAAACGTTCTACTCACAACGCAGGATCACGTTCTTGCCACAGCTCTCTGCCCAACTTCCCAGGTTGCCAGAGGAATCTCTAAGGTGCCCTGCCGCAGAAGGGACTTACCCAGACCTTCAGTGCCAGCCAGCCCGCGGGGTGGGATGAGGTGCTCCCAGGCCCCACTTCTTCCACCCTCGGGGCCTGGGCAGCCTCTCTCCTGAGGCCTCTTCTCAGCCGATTTCTGGCTCCCAAGTGGGGATTCAGGTTTCACTTGTATCAGGAACAATGACACCACAGTGGCCACAAACACATTGGTCTTTCTGTCTCCAACCCCGTTTTCAGTTTTTACACTTCCTGAGCTGGGCATATATATTACTATGGCCCAATGGTCCAGGTGTGACCCTGTAATTTAGTAAAATGTCAATCTTATGCAGTTGGATGGCGATCAGCTACTTCCTAGAAATACTCCATTTAATCTGTTTGTTTTGAGACAGGATCTCTCTATGTAGTTCAGGTTGGCCTTCAATCACTGTGTAGCTCAGGGTGGCCTCAAACTACTGATGAATCTACTGCCTCAGCCTCCCGAGCGCTAGGATCACAGGTGTGTGCCACTGTGCCCTACATACTGTTTAATCTTGAGACAATTAGAAACAGCTCCAGAAGGAATATTCCAAGTACTTTGTCTAGATTCTCTTGGTAGCAGGGTTGAAGTTTGTCTTAATTGGTCAGGTGGTCCCTAAGCATTTCTGCCTAGGAGGGTCCCAAAGACTTTTTTTCAGTCTTTCTGTTAAGACAATCAATACTTCATTTTATTTTATTTTTTGGCAAAACACTTACTGGTACATTTTAGCTATACATAATGATAACATTAATCATAGGGAATTTGTACCTGTACATGATATATCTTGCTTTTTTCCATCCCCCACCTTTTGACCCCCCTTTCCCTCCTTATTTACAAAAGCTTAAGACAACCAATACTTTGTTAGTAACTTTCTGCTTCTGGAGACCAGAGCTAAATAGCTCAGAAACCTGAGTACAGGCATTGCCTCAGTTCCTGGTGTTTTCTTTTCTTTCTTCCTTCTACTTTCCGTTCTTTTTTCTTTTTCTTTTTTAATGAAACAGCAGTTGGGAGCCTAAAGTAGGAGAATTATGGTAAATTTGAGGCCCACCTGGGCTACACAGTGAGCTCAGGGCCAGCCTAAACTATGAGAGGCCTTGTGTCAGAAAGGAAAGAAAGGAAGGAAGAAAGGAAGAAAGAAAAGAAAGGAAGGAAGGAAAGAAAGAAAGAAGGAAGGGAGGGAGGAAGGAAGGGTGAGAGAGGGAGCAAGAGGGAGGGAGGGAGGAAGAGACAGAGAGAGAGGGAGAGGGAGAGGGAGAGGGAGAGAGAGAGAAAGGAAGGAAGAAGGAGGGAGGAAGAAAGCTGGGCCAGGATTTAGCTCAGTGTTTTTGGCCTCTGCCTCATAAGCACAAGGTCCTGAGTTTGATCCCCAGTAACCACATACCACAGTTTTGGGTGTGGTGACTCATGCCCACCAGCAATCAGTACCACACACCACAGTGCTGGGTGTGGTGGCTCACACCTGTAATCCCAAAACTCAGGAGGCAGAAACAGGCGGATTGCTGAGTTCGAGGCTTGCCTGGGCTCCACAGTGAGCTCAGGGCCAGCCTGAACTACAAAGCGAGACCCTGTCTCAAAAAAATAAAAAAAGAAAAGGAAAAAAAAAGCTAGCAAACAAAAATTTAGGAACAACAAATTGCAATCTTCCTCTCATTGCCAGTACTCAGGACCTTCCCATTGAGCTACATCCCCCGCTTGAGGGGGTTTTCTTTTTTTTTTTTCATTTTTTTTTTTTTGAGACAGGGTCTCGCTTTGTAGTTTGGGCTGGCTCTGAGCTCACTATGTAGTCCAGGCAAGCCTCGAACTCAGCAATCCTCCTGTCTCTGCCCCCCGTGTGCGGGGATTACAGGCGTGAGCCACCACACCCAGCACTGTGGTATGTGGTATTGATGGCTGGTTGGCGTGAGTCTCCACGCCCAGCATTGTATGTGGTTTCCGGGGCTAGAACTCAGGACCTTGCGCTTGCGAGGCAGGCGCCGGAACCACTGAGCTAATCCTCTTGCCCTAGAGGGGGTTTTCTTGAGTGGCGCCAGCAGTCACTCATGAATCAGCGCATCAAGGTGGTGCTGAGCGACTTCTTCCCCAGTCCTGAGTCCGGAACCGGATCTGGGCTTCCAGAACAGGCGTCTTCCGGTGGGACGCCATTCTGCAGGTGGCCTTGCCCCCCTGGGACGTGGCGGATCTGGAAACATTATTCGATTGGGAGCTGTGCACCAGACCCCTGATGACAAAAGGCTGTAGCAAATGGCCGTCCCTAAATGGCCGTCCCTGCTTCCTAAAGACCTAGCCGACCGCAGCAGTTAAAAACCGCAGGGCAGCGTCACGAGGGCATTAGGAGAAACTCGGCTGAGGGCGTGGCAGCTACTCCCCGTCCTCGCCCAGTTTATCACCTTCGGGATAATTAAAACCGAGACCTGGGGCCACGCCCCTTTTTCTGTTTGGAAAAGAGCCAGGCGCCGCCTTCTTCTTCTTGCCACCAGGGGTCGCCCTTCCCCGTGGAACGACCGCACAGGTCCCTGGAGGGGTGGGGGCAGGCGAGGGGACTGTGATAATAAATGGCTTTGGTCCAAGCCCTAGAGTCCGTCTCCTCTCTGGTCTTTTCTGTTGCTAGAGGTAGAGAGAATGATTTTAAGGGGTCCAGGTCTATCAGGTATCCGCGAGCCAGCACCCTGGATCCCAGGGGCAGGTTAGAAAGTCGGGCTTTTAGCAGTCCCGGGAGAAACGAACAGGAGGTGCTTGGCTGCCAAGCCTGCGAGGTGAGGACCGAACCCGGGCAGGGCAGGGGCGGTGCCAGCCTGGGAGGAAGAACGAGCCAAGGTCCAGCGGGGCGGAGACTCGGCCAGAGGCAGGCGGGGAATCCCAAGGGCTGCGTTTAGAGGCGGGTTGTGTGCAGGGCTTCCTGCAGGCGGAGAACCGAGAGTACCTTTTGCACAGCAAGCGACAGCACGCGTTGCTCAGAGCCTGCTGTGCGCAGGCTGCGGGTCACTCCCGGGAGGTGGCGCTGAACTGCACGCAGGAACCTGACATGGTGGCTGCGGTTTAGGGAGCCAATCGCCCAAAGAGTTCCTAAGGCCAGTTCTGGAAGGAGCCTGGACCTCTGTCGCCCGGAATCTTTGAACCTAGACGGAGGGACGCTGCTTTGGGATCCCTGCTGAGGAAGGTGTGTCCCAAACTGGGGTCCGTGGGAAGGAGGAGCCTGAGCTGGAGCAGAGACCATGGCGACCATCTCCATACCAATGCCAGGGCCTGCTGGATCCCAGGCCTCCAGTCCCGCGGGTCTAACCCGGAGCTGAGGGAGCAGAAGAGCTGCCAGAAAGCCAGGGGCTCTGTGGAATAAAGGCTAGGGACTGGAAAAGAGGAGGGGAGGCCCTGGAGAAGGAGGGTCACTAGAATACAGTGCCTTTGGAGGGGGTAAAATTGTGTTTCCCCTCCTTTTTATTTTCTTTTTACTACATTTTGCTAATATAATAAGAAAGCCCTAGCTGAGCACAGTGACATGCTCCTGTAATCCCTGCCACTTGGGAGGCTGGGACAGGAAAATCACAAGTTTAAATCTAGACTGGGCAACTTATAAAGATCTTTTCTCTCCAGATACCGTGGTACATCATATAATCCCAACACTCAGAGGCTGAGGTAGGACGATCACAAGTTCAAGGCCAGCCTGTATTACAGAGTAAGACCCTGACTCAAGAAAACAAAGTAAGACAAAAAAGATTTTGTCCCCAAATAAATAAAAGAGATAGGGATATAGCTCAGTGGTAAAGTGCTTGCCTAGCTTAGCGGACAGCCTGGGTTGTCTCCAGCAGTACAGACACACACACACACACACACACACACACACACACACACACTTCCCTCTATCATATTTTCTAAAGACTGAATAAAACTTTCAATTTCTTCCAACTAGAGCCAGCATTAGGATACACCTGTTATCCTAGCACCTGGGAGGGGGAGGCAGGAGGATTGTCATTTGTTCGAGGCCGGCCTGGGGTACAGTAATGAGTTCAAGGGCCGGAGGTTTAGCTCAGTGGTTCCAGCACCTGCCTCGCAAGCACAAGGTCCTGAGTTTGATCCCAGTAACCACATACAATGCTGGGTGTGGTGACTCACGCCCACCAGCAATCAATACCACATACCACAATGCCAGGTGTGGTGGCTCACGCCTGTAATCCCAGCATTTGGGAGGCAGAGGCAGGAGGATTGCTGAGTTGGAGCCTTGCCTGGTCTACATAGTGAGCTCAGGGCCAGCCTGAACTACAAAGCGAGACCCTATCTCAAAAAAAAAAAAAAAAAAACTTAGTGAGTTCAAGTCAAGCTTGAACTAATGGTGAGAACTTGTCTCAAAAGAACAAAGGAAAAAAATTATTTCTTCCAATTGAAATTTCCTTAAGTAAAAAGTGCAGAATGGCCCATTTGGGCCCAGCCAGGCGATCACTGTAGACAGAAGCGGTGGTGCCAGCAGAGGAGCCAGGGCTGGGGGGGCGGTCCCGATCTCAGAACTCACGAAGCACCAAGTACGTGGTCTCCATTCAAAGTGCCACGGGTGTCACTGGGTTCTAGGCGGGACCAGGACACTTTGGGCTCTACTCTGAGCAGTTTCCAGAGCAGGGAGGAGGCAGCGGGTGGGGCGAGTGGCTGCCCTTTCCTCTGGAGGACAGAGAAGGCTGAGTTTGTGCTCAGTGCTCAGTCTCCTCCCCCCCTGAGCCCTGGCAGGGTCTGGGGGAGCCAGGACCTGCCCTGAGGAAGCAGAGAGAAACTCCACCTACCCCAGCTGCCCACCCTTTCAGGGCAGCTGGGCCCGGGTCTGTCGCTGCCCTCCCAGAGGCGGCAATGCCTCATCACCAGTCAGCCACGTGGAGGCCCTGGGGGAGCTGCTGAGCCTCAGCACTGTGCCAACACAGATGTTCCCAGTGGGAGCTGAGTCATGGGCCCTGAAGAGCAGCGGGTAGGGGAGGAAAAGTGCCCTTCCATTAACGTGGGCCCTGTCCCTGTCAGCCCAGAACTTCAGGGGCCTCCGTCAGGAAGGCCTTGGGCCTCCAAATGGAGCACCTGCTCTGGGGAAGACATCCTGAGGGCTCAAGGCCTCTGCCTGCCAGTGGGCCTCCTCTCCCTGTTCCCCATCCTGCCTCGCCCCACCAGGCCCTCCCCGTGCCATGTCCTTGACCTTGATTTCATGTTAGACAGTCTTTCCCTCCTTTTAACCCGCTAAACTTCCGCTTGCCCCTGAGCTTTCTCATCTGTCTGGGAGAACAGTCCTTCCATTAGCAGCACCTGTCCTGCTTTCCCTGCTCTGGCCCCCTTGCTAGGGGAGACCTGGCTGTCCTGGGGGCCCCTCAGCCCGACTTGAGCTTGGCCTGTCTTGTTACGCCAGGGCCCTGCCTTCCCTTGGACACTGGCTTTCTGTGCTTCCTCCTGTGAAAATCCAGGTCTCTTCCCTCCCTCTTTTCTGTCACTCCTCCACTTCTTTCTTTTCTTTCTCCCCTCTCCTCCTCCTCTTTATTGATTACCCCCTTTTAGGTAACCACAGTGACTCACACATGTCATTACAAAGTCCCAAGCGTCTAAAGAGAAGAGACGACCCTGGGTTCCAGGTATCCTCCCCTCCCTGGGCCCCTGGGAGCCTCTGTCCATGTCCATGGCAGAACACTGCTGACGCTGTGGGTTTCTCTCTGGATTAGACCTCTTTACTGAAAGAAAAGAAAAGCCAATCTGGTTTAGGCCAAAACATAATTTGAAAATATTCCACATGTGGGAGAAGGATGTCACGGGCTGGGGGAGGGTAGCCAATGTAATTTGGGACAGGGCTTGGAGTCCCCTGTGGGTCCTGCGTCCTATTGACCAGGACTTCATCCGGGCTGCTGAAGGCTCCTTCAGAGGAGCAGGCTGGGTGACATTGGTTCCGGTTCCGGTGAGAGGTTCTGAGTGGACCTCTGACCATGCTGACATTCTGGCAACTTCTGGAACTTGATGCTGGGAAAATCAAGACCCACAAACACTGCTGCCTCCCAGGGCCTGCAGGCTCCCCAGGGGCCTGTCCTGAAAACTCCATCTACCTGTGCTAATTACCTTGCAAATCTACTAACTTTCCAATAGTTCAGCCATTTGTTTAAAGTGCATTGGACATTTTTTTACTTATTTTAGAGAAAATTGCCTTTAAAACACCAGGACTGACTTATCCAGCCATTTGTAAGGATCATGTTTTGAAGCAGTAGGTCCAGGTCACTTGTGTATAGGATTTTCTAGTGTTCAAGAAATACATTTGAGGGCCGGAGATTTAGCTCAGTGGTTCCGGCGCCTGCCTCACAAGCGCAAGGTCCTGAGTTCATCCCCGTGACCACATAGAATGCTGGGCGTGGTGACTCATGCCCACCAGCAATCAATACCACATACCACAGTGCCAGGCGTGGTGGCTCACGCCTGTAATTCCAGCACTCGGGAGGCAGAGACAGGACGATTGCTGAGTTCGCGGCAGTTTGCCTGGGCTACATAGTGAGCTCAGGGCCAGCCTGAACTACAAAGCGAGACCCTGTCTCAAAAAAAAAAAAAAAAAACATTTGGAAAGCCAGGTGTGCTGTGCATGTCTGTAATCCCATGGGAGGCTGAGGCAGGAGGATCACTGTGAGTTTGAGGCCAGCCTGGGCTACACAGTGAGACCCTGTCTCAAACAAACAAAAAAGAGAGAAAAAAATTAGACACCTAAGTCCTTTTGCTTGGGAATGGAATTCTTTGCAATCTTAGGGAGAGCCTGGGAATCTAAGACTTTTGATTCTGATCCAGATGATTCTTTGGGTAAATTTAGATGACCTGGGCTTGTGAATTAGAACCTGTTCTCATTGGAGATCAGCTGAGCTCTGAAAAATCTAGAGATGCGCATCATGCTCTGGAAGGACTGTGAAGGGACAAACAGTGTGGCATTTAACCTTCCAAATGAGAGCTTCTGGTAGCCCCGCTTCTAGGACCGCCTTCCCGAGGGATGCTGTGGTGTACACAAAGCCGCCTCGTGCCAAAGGTGCAGAAAGAGGACGTCCAAGTCTGCTGCATCCAGGTGGCCTCTCCCCTCCCTCCTGCCAGATCTGTACAGCCCGGTGCCCCCTGCCTTGATGGCACGGGCTCCATCTCTCCCTGGGGCCTTGCACTGGCACAGGCCTGGGCATTTGCCTATGCAAAGCTTGGGTAGAGGCAGAGGGCGGCTGTGTGATGACAGGGTTCCTGGGGCATGTACTTGGTTTGGGGTTTGTGGCTGGGTGGTGCCCTGAACGCCATGCCCACCTTGAGTGCAGGACTCTGATCCCATGAGGTTCCCTGGGGGAGGGAAGTGGCCTTAGGAACAAAGGTGAGGAGGCTGTAGAGCAGAACTAAGTCCTGAGCTGCGGGTATAGTTACTCGCTTTTGTCTCTCAGGTCTCGCCCACTACAGCACCTGGGCTCCCTGTTAAGCTGCCTGGTGACCCTTCAGAGTCTCTGAGTGCAACATACATTGCTGGGGACCGAACCCAGGGCCCAGTGCATGGTAGGCAAGCCCTCTACCGCTGAGCTGTTTCCACAGCCCTCTTCACGGCTTCTTAAGTGTCCATTTGCTTGCAGGTCATCTAATCCGTTTATTTATTTATATATCTTTTTATTGTTTGAGACAGGGACATGCTATGTAGTTCAGGCTGGCCTTAAACCCCCGGAGATCCTCCTACTTTGGCCTCCTGAGCGCTGGCATTACAGATGTGCGCCACCACGCCTGGCTTTGGTCTTCCTTTCTAAGGCTGTGGCCAGCTCCAACCCTTCATGCCAACAGCCAGCATGTCACCAAAATAATAAACGTGAGAAAGCTTCAGGGTTCTAAAAGTGTCAACATTCTGAATCATAGTCAGTGTTTCTGCATTTCTTGGTTTAAAGAGTCAGGCACCGCGTCCCCTTCACCTTTATTCCGCTGCTTCTCAGAAGCTGCTTCACTTGAGTAACAGAGCAAGTCATGAGCTCTTTAAGAAACCCCACTCGTGCCGTGCCCAAGAGACCAGCCTCATGGTAAGCAAGGCGGTTCCAGATCCAAGGGCAGGTCCGGCCAGGCTGACAGGTCGAGTCTCCCCTGCAGCGCTGCACTGATTGCACCACCCTAAGGTTATTCAGCACCTCCCCGTTATGCACCGACTTGCCCCTCTCCCCAGTTCTTTCCTGGACTGCAGAATCCCCAGGGGACTGAGACTGGAGACAACGTCCTTAGGGAGGCGATTAAAGTGAAGCAGGGTCTTAGGAGTAGCACCCTGATCCAACATCGCTGGAGCACTCTCTGTCTCTGTCTCTCTCTCTGTCTCTCTCTGTGTCTCTCTCTCTCTCTTTCTCTCTCTGCCATGTGAGGACACAGGGAGCTGACTGCCTCCCAGCCCAGAAAGAAAGGTCACACTAGAAACCAGCTTGATGCCACCTTGAATTGAGACTTCTCTGGAGCTGTAAAAAGTAACATTTTTATTGCTCATTTTGTTACAGTGGTCTGAGCTAAGACTGCTGAACCTCCGAGCCTCTAGGCCTTTGACCTTGGACTGACCTGACTCATGACCCCTCTGATTCTTGCATCTTCTTGGCTGAGACCTCCAAAGATAGCACCAGATGAGTAAGCACAGCCTTGGACATGGAGCTGTGTCTGCGCCCACACCACCCTGGACTCGCCTGATCTCACCATCAGGGTCGGGCCTGCTCAGTACTCGGATGAGAAGATGAAGCTGTCACATCAAATATGACAGCCTGTTTCTGGGCTTCTCACAACCGGTGATTACTGCTCACCAGCAAGTGGAACCAAGAGGAAAGAGTTTTAAATGGTCTGCAGTGGTGGCCTCCATTTTCCACTGGCTCCATGATGCAAGGCTGGCTGTGAACTGGGGAAGGCGACGTTGATCTATCGGGGAGCCACAGGCAGCCCGCCAGCCCTGGACCAGCTCAGCCCCAGCAGGAGGGGGGCGGGGCTGGCCCAGGGTGCGCCTGGCTGACGTCCATTGAGCCACCTTCCTGGTGCTTATGGGATGCAAATAATGGGAACAATAGGGTCGCTATGCCCAGACCATTAGTGGCAGATGCTGGCTCCAGGGAGGCAGAGCTCTTCTGCCCTGCCATGGTGAGACAGGCCCAGAGCTGCTCTAGGGAGACCCCCTAACCACCCCTGCAGGGCCAGGACCCTGGGCAGGGACAGGCACCTCAGCAGTACTGAGCAGCCCTTCCCCACCCTCCCTGGCTCTTTCCAGGACAAGCTCAGCAGGAACAAGCCCCGGTGAGTACGTGGGCTCCTCTCTCTCCTGCCCTCTGGTCTCCACCCCTCCCCTGCCTTTGCAGGTACAGCTGTCCTAGGTGGGGTGCTGGCTCTGCACCCCTGTGCTCCTGGTGCTTTCATTCTCTGGCAGCACCAGCACGCAGCCCCCCGACTCACTAGAGTACCCACTTATCTGGCTGTGTACCCAAGGCCACTAGCTCTGCCCCAGCCTCCTCCCCCAGCTGCCCTGGCCACACTACTCCTGGGAACCTTCGCACTGTCATGGATGGGAACATCCTAGACACAGTGTCAAGCTGGCACAAACCCAAGGGTCCCTTGGGCAGAGCTGACCAGAGTCTATTTTCAGGTTGGGGCCCCCGGTCCCACCCCCCAGATGCATGGGTAAGTGACACAGTGGGCCAGAGGGGCCCTGCAGAGTGGGGTCCCCCCTGAGCTGGGTCTCCTTGGGTGGCTCTGGACCCCACCATGGTACAGCACTGCTCAGCTCCTGCCTCAGCAGGCATCGGGGGCAGGGGCAGGGGCTGGCACAGGGGGACGCCAGGCTTCAGTGCTGGAGACACTGGGTGAAAAGTCCCTCGAGTTGAAGGGTTACTCCTCTGTTGAGTGTGGATGGCTTGGAGCTGAGGGGATGGGCTGGGAAGAGGTGAGGCGGGCTTGTTCTTGCAGGTGCCCCAGTTTGGAGAGAAGATGGCCCTGGCCCCTCTCCTCAGCCTGCCCCACATACTTGGAGGCACAAGGTAAGTCAGGCTGCTGAAGCTGCTGTGGGGAGGGGGGACACGCAGTGGCCACCAGTGTCCTGGAGGCCTTTGGGCCCAGCAACCCTTCCTGAAGGCCCAGCAGAAGGAAGAGGAAGAGGAAGATGACAAATACGAGCTGCCCCCCTGCGAGGCTCTGCCTTGCCGTCTGGCGCCGGCGCGACTCCCTGGCGTGGAGGAGGACTCTGTGTACCTGGGTAAGGCCTGGGAAGGGGGCTGCGGGTGTGGGGTTTGCCCAGAGCCCAAGGACCCCCAAGGGACGACAGTCCAGGCCTCTCTTCCTCTGCAGGCACTAACCCCCAAGGCAGGACAAGGAGGCCTCACCTAGGAGTCACTGGGGCCTCCTCTCTGGGCAGAGGGAGAGAGAGGAGGGAAGGAGGGAAGGAGAAAGGAAGGAGGGAGGGAAGGAGGCTGGGGGAGGGGTAACCAAGGCAACAGCAGAAAGCAGGACTGACGGTCCCTGGGGGCCTGGTGTCCTCACTGACATCCTGGCGTGTCCTTGGCCGCTTGGGGCGCCTGGAGAGCCTGGATGTTGTTGGTCTCCCACCCCCCACAGCTCCTGGGCTCAGCCGGGAGGGGGCAGCGACACTGGCTGCCTCTGGTTGCCAGGGAGACCAGGCTGTCAGGAAGTCCATAAGCAGAGGGGAGCGAGGGGAGGCGATGAGATGGAGGACAGATGGGGCAGCAGGAAAGCGGGGCCTGCCAAGAGGAACCCCCAACACACAACGCAAGGGGTCTTTTCCAGATCACTCTGGTCCCTTGGACCCACCACCAGCCCAGCCTCAGCCCATCAAGGGGAGAGGCCTCCTCACGAGTCCTTCCTTCCCCAGCCGCCCCACCTCGGGGTACCCTTTTCCGGTGAGTGAACCTTACAGACAGCTCATTAGCAAATGCCTCATGTTTGAATTCAAGAGGACCCTGAACACTGGAAACCACAGCCCTGTGACCAGCAGTGCCTGTCACCCCTACAACCCGTCCAGCTGGTCCTTTCTTCCATTTCCTAGGGCTTCATGGTCTTGTCATCTGTGCTGGGGACAGGGGCAGCTGCCCTCCAAGGACCCCTCCCCATCCAGACTAAAGAAGTCTGTTGGGACTGTCCCCCGCCCCCACGCAGCTCCCATGCCCACTGTGGTTAGGGACTTTGAAATCTCCCACTTCCGTTCTTTATTACATGGTTATAAACAGAAAAACAGGGTGAGACAACAAAGAGATAGTCTTGTGTGTTGCCTGGTTGGTTTTTCGATCTGCAGCTACAGTGGAACCCCATTCCATCACCCCAGCATCCTTGCCCTGCAAACCTCTGACCTTCCTCACCAGACCCATTGTGCCCACAGCTGAAGATCGCAATGAACCTTCGTGCAGCCATGAAACAAGGTTCCGTCTCAGGGAGGCAAGGTACAGGGGGGCAGGGATCCTCTCTCTCCACAGCTCCAAGCTGGAAGGGAACCCTCATCTCCAGGGAGATGGAGCTGGACTTGCCAGAGACAGGAACTGCGGTCCCCAGGATGGCCCAGATGGTGGCCACCTCAGGCCCCGTTCTGCACCTGTGGACCTCGGTCTGGTGGGGCACAGCCCAGCATGCAGAGCTCTGGAGGGCAGCCTGCTCTGTCTCCAGGGACCTCCCTCCCGAGACACTGAGTCCCGTCTCATCTAGGGGGCATCCTTGGGCCAAGGCTCTGTAACTTCATCCAGGTCCTCATTTAGTTGTGTTTTTATTTTGAGACAAAGTCTTGCTAAGTAGTTCAGGCTGGCTTTGAACTCACTATGCAGCCCAGGCTGGCCTCAAACTGGCAGCGATCATCCTGCCTCAGCTTCTCAAGTGCTGGGATCTTGGCTGTGCGCCAGAACATGTAGCTCATCCATGTTATTATTGCCACCACTATCCAGGGACTTGCTCCCCCCTGTGAGACCCTAGCACCCTGGAAGTCAGGACAGGGAGGGACTTCAAGGAACACGGCCTCTCCCTGCCCGAGGATGAGCAGATTACCTGAGGCACACTCTGCTTTACTATGACCTCTGTGACCTTGAGAGTGGCTTTGCTAATTGGGGCCAGGCCAGTCAGTTGCAGCCAAATCTGGAAAACTGGCCGATGTTATAAAGGATCCACTTGTCCAAAAAGAGGCTCTACCTTGTGAGAAAAAGAAAGTTTATTCCAGGTAACAGAGACTGAAAATCAGGGGGTGCTGGCAGGTAGCTGGGAGAGGCTCAGCCTTGAGCAGATGGGCTCCGGCAGGGGAGGAAGGTGTTAGCAACTGGCTGGGAAAGGAGTTTGGTTTACATAGGATTTGGAGTCCAGGGCATGATGTTTATGGCGTGCCCTCCTAGGGTAGTCTTTATTTATTTATTTATTTATTTATTTGAGACAGGGTCTCGCTTTGTAGTTCAGGCTGGCTCTGAGCTCACTATGTAGCCTAGGCAAGCTTCGAACTCAGCAATCCTCCTGTGTCTGCCTCCCGAGTGCTGGGATTACAGGCGTGAGCCACCACGCCCAGCACTGTGGTATGTGGTATTGATTGCTGGTGGGCGTGAGTCTCCACGTCTAGCATTGTATGTGGTTACCGGGGATTGAACTCAGGACCTTGTGCTTGCGAGGCAGGCACAGGAACCACTGAGCTAACCCTCCGGCCCTCCTAGGATATTCTTTTCAGGCATACAGACACTCTCATGACTTCTTGCCCAGGGGGCTGTAAACCACATTTGTGATTCTTTTGCCCCGTCTACTGGGAAGTTCCAGGTACCTGCTAAAAGCCACTGGTCTCTTCTCTTGGGTGTAGGGCAGGCCTAATGCTCAGGAGGTCAGGCCAGGAGGTCACCATATTCTAAGGCACCCTGCTGCTGCTGCTGCTGCTGCTGCTGCTGCTGCTGCTGCTGCTGCTGCTGCTGCTGCTGCTTGCAACATTGGCTCTCTCTTTTCCTTACAGAGCGGGATGCAGTGTCCAGGGTGGTGAGCTTCTCCGCACCCCCATCTCACAGCCTGTGGTTCTGCCCGGAAAACTGGGGCAAAGTGGGGGCCCGAGAAGGCCAGAAACAATCCCTGAAGCCAAGGAGAAGGGCCCAGAGCGGGTTTCTGTGCCATAGGTCCTTGGCAGCCCTCAGCCAGTGGGGTCCCATCCAGGGTCCCTCCTTGACACCCACATTCTCTGAGTGCTGTGGCCTGTGGCACCTCTGCAGAGGAAGATGACTGTGGGACATCCAGTTGCAAGCAGGGAGCAATTTAATTGAATATAGTTAGGATTTCAGTGTCGCTATGTCGCCCAGGCTGGCCTGAGAATTACGGAAACTCTCCTGCCTCGGCCCTGCTCAGAGGAGCACTTTTAATCATTCCGGCTCCTCCCAAAAAGAGGGCTCCTGGGTGAGCAGGGAGTGAGGTGCCCAGAGTGACTCTTACCATCCAGGTTCCCTCCCTCCACTGCCCCTGCAGCAAGAGGCAGGGCCCTAGTCATCAAGGAACCCCAAGGTGGGTGGAACCCGAGTCCCACCCACTCCTACCCACTTAGGTACCGGGCCCTGCAAGGAACCCTAAAGAGAACATCTATCTGGAGTGCGAGCCAGACCCAGGTGAGCCAACTACATCTTCACTCCGCCTGGGGCCCTAACTGACCCCGTGATGTCTACCAGGGAGACATCCCCGCACAGGGAGGGCTTTGGGGCTCTGGGCTGCTGTGGCCAGGCCAGCCTCTCCCTCCGGTTGGGAGGACTCCCAGGAAGCCCAGGCCCTCTCCTGCCTGGATGTCCTTAGCTGGGTGACCAAGCCCAGCCGGCCCTCTCTGTTTCAGTTCCTAGTTTGACTTGGACTCTGAGCTCCCAAGTTCTGATACCCCCAGCTCCCCTGCCAAGGACCTCTATGGTGCCCAGGTGAGTGCCCTTCCTGGCACAGTGCCCACATGAGAGAGAGACAACTCGGACCGCAGGCATGACTGTGGGGTGTGACCTCCCTCCCTTTCCCAGGGTAATAAAGACCCTGAGATGTGTCCCCCTATTTGCTTCCTGCAGGCCTGCTGCAGCCCCCACGGAAACTTGGAATGTAAGAGGCTCAAGAACAAAATGAGAAGTTGGGGAGGGCGCCCAGGTGCAGTGGCTCAGGGTGGGACTTCACCTGTGTCCTGACCACATCTTGTGTTCTAGGAAGCAGCAGATGCCACCTCTAAAGGTCAGTTCACAGGCTCTGCAGGCCACAGAGCCCCAGTCCATCAGCCCTTCCAGGAAGTCCCTGTGGTCCCGCCTCCAGCCAGAATCAGGCCTGGGGGATTTTCCATTCGTCATCAAATCAGCAAGCTCCCAGTTTGTGGCCTGAGGTCACTCACTTGAAAGGCCAAGCAGTGGGTCCTACCAGGAAGCTGGACTGGAGCCCTGGGAAGTACAGGGTGCCCTGCCACCCCTGCCCCAGAAGATGCCTTCTTTGCCCAAACCTGTCCTGGCCCGGCTGCCTGTTCTGTCTGTATCTTTCAGCAGGCAGGAGACAGTCTCTTCTCTTTAGAGCCCCCACCAGAAACACCTCAGCTGCCGAGGTAAGGAGGAGCTGGTAGTAGGCAGGCGAGGAGAACCCCAGAGTCCTGACCCAGGAGCTCTCGGTGGCAGGGGCCGCACCACTGACAGGGCCCAGCTGTGCCCCACGTAGCCACCTC
This sequence comes from Thryonomys swinderianus, assembly GCA_004025085.1. Classification (NCBI taxonomy): domain Eukaryota; kingdom Metazoa; phylum Chordata; class Mammalia; order Rodentia; family Thryonomyidae; genus Thryonomys; species Thryonomys swinderianus. The sequence continues at coordinate 16,418 of PVIC010013344.1, forward strand.
TGTTCTGCTGTGGAGTGCTCCATCTGGGCCTGGCAGATGTGAACACAAAAAAAGGCACCCAGGATTCTCTGTTCCCCATGCCCAGCCCAGTGCTGGGACTGAGTGGCTCTGTGTGTGTGTGTGTGTGTGTGTGTGTGTGCGCGCGCGCACGCACACGTGTGCATGTGTGCACAGGACAGCGCCCTGCTGGATCAGCCGTGGTACTCAGGGAACTGTGACCGGAATGCTGTTGAGACAGCCCTACTCCGCCTCCAAAAGGTGGGCATCTGCCAGCCCCAGGGCTTCTCTGGAGTCCCTTCTTCTGCCCAGGCTGTGGCTACAGGGCCCAGAAGGTTCTAGATGCCTCACACAGCCCTGGGATGAACACCTGGAGAAGAGGCTCAGGCTGGGGTCTCCTTTGCAGGATGGGGCCTACACAGTCCGACCCAGCTCAGGGCCCCACAGCTCGCAGCCCTTCACCCTGGCTGTACTGCTGCGAGGCCGGGTCTTCAACATCCCCATCCGGCAGCTGGATGGTGGGCGCCACTATGCCCTGGGCCGGGAGGGCCGGAACCATGAGGAGGTGGGTGCCCAGGGAAGCAGGGCCCTGGCACACCAGGAGGGGGTGGGGTGCAGCATCCCAGGCCCAGACAAGGACGTGTCCTGGGAGAACCCGCAACTTGTATTTTTCTGGGGTGGGCAGAAATGATAGAGGCTGGAATCAGGCGGGGACATTTGTACCTAGAGTGAGGCCAGGTAGAGCAGAGCAGGGTCCCAGGAGTCCAGTCTCCTACCTACCTCTCCAGAGGATTCAACTTTGCACCCTAATTTGTTCAGGCTCAGACTTGACAGTCACTGCACTCAGCTCCCTGAGCTGGGGGCACCAGACAGTTTTCTTCGTGTGGTTTGGAAAATAGACTTTGCCCCACATCAGGGCAGGCAAGCCGCTCCAGGCTTAGAATCCAGCCGCAAAGAGGGAGGATAGTTTCACGGGGTGATCAGGAAGGGAAAAATGTCCACAAGCCCCTCCCTGAACCCCCGGTCGGTCTGGGAAGTGGCACTGTGAAGCTCAAGGCCCTTGGGACTAATGGATGCCTCTGCCCTGTGTAGCTCTTCTCCTCCGTGGCGGCCATGATCCAGCACCACTCGAAGCACCCTCTGCCCCTAGTGGACAGACACGGCGGCAGCCGCGGACACACTTGTCTGCTCTTCCCCACCAAGCCCTGAGGCCTCAGCAGCGTCACTGCCACCATTAGGTCCTGGAGCACAGCCACCAGGAAAGACTGCCCGGAGAGGGGAGGAGCCAGGGACCTGCCACAGGCTCACACAGAGCCTGACAGCGCCCCTTGTGGCTTCATCTCCCAGGCTGATGACTCAGTGCCAGTTCCCAGAAATGGCAGCACTTTTCCTGTTGCTAGGGTCTGTCCCCTTCCTTGGATGAGGTGTGGTGGTGGCCCAGAGAAGTTGTTTTTCCCAGGGAAGCTAAGCCTCAGGATGCCACAAGTACTGTGGGTAGCAAAGAGAATCCCTCACTTTCCCCTGGGGTCTTAGTACCCTCTGGGAGCCCTGCACATAGTACATGTTCAATAAACACTTGTTGAGTGAATTCTTTTTTTTTTTTTTTTTTGCTTTTTGGAGACAGGGTCTCACTTTGTAGTTCAGGCTGGCCCTGAGCTCACTATGGTGCCCAGGCAAGCCGCCGCAAACTCAGCAATCCTCCTGTCTCTGCCTCCCGAGTGTGTTGAGTGAATTCTTGACCCAGTAATGTGGCTCCGGGAACACAGGAGCCTGAGCAGACCAGCCGGCTGTGATGGCCTTGCAGTGGTCTAGGCCACAGCAGAAAGGGGAGCCTGCTTCCAGCAGCAGATTGTGGCTTTGGCCCATAAACTCTGTGCCAAACGGGCAGGGCTAGGTTAAGGCTGGCTGCTAATTTACACTGCTTTGTTTGTGGGTGATAGATAGGGTGACAAGGTGGGAAGGGAGGGAGGAGGCTCAAGGCCACCTCTGGCACCCCATTAAGCAGTGGGGTTAGAATAAGTACTACATGCCCAGCTCCTAGTTACAGTGGTTTGAGGGAGGGGAGAAGACTGGTTTTCGTTCATTTTTGAGACGGGGTCTCATTATGTAATTCAGGCAGGCATTGAACTCTCTACTAAGTCTGGACTGGCCTTGAACCCTTGAGGATTCGCCTCCCTCAGCCTGCCAAGTGTATGGATCACAGGCATGAGCCACCAAGCACAGAGGAGCCTGATTTTAAGCATTTGGTGTCGTCTAGACTGGGACAGGGGCTGGAACTGGCATACCCCCAGATCCCCAGTCTCCGCTCTGCCTCCCGGTGCGGGATCCAGTGCGGGGAGGGGGGGCGCCCTGGGAGACGAGGACCGAGGCAGGACCCTGAGGACCGCGCTGGCTCGCAGTGCTGGGCAGGGCTGGCGGAGCCGCCAACCGGACCCCTCCCTTCCTCACCTCGGGTGCAGGCGCCGGCGCGGGGTTGTCTCACCCACCAACCTTCATTTCCTTTTGTGCCATAGGTGGGAGGATCGTTGTCCCCACGTAATGGTCGCCTTCTACTTAGGAGGCTTAAATCAGGCCTTCAGCAGAGGGGGAGCCTGATGGAAAACCCTGTGGCTTCTCTCTCCCAAACAAGTATGCCCCTAAATTCAGAACAAGTGTGCACTGACACGATCACAGCAGGAATGTCGCTTCTGGCCAGGGCCCTGGAAGAGGAGGGGTAGGGGCCAGCTGGCACGGACTGTGCAGGGCTGCATGAGCGTGGGTTTGAGCTCTGCGGAGAAGGGCTGGGCCGTGGAGGGGTGTGGCCAGCTTGGACTCTGCTCTTGGGGAGGTTGGCACAGGGTGGGGCGGTTGGGGGTGCTTGGGTACTGTCAGACCTGAGTCTCCCCCACCCCTTTGCGGCTCAGCCTCCCTAGAGGAGCTGTCCCAGGTCGTGGAGGGACTCAAGACGCTCCAGGGTCTGCTTCTACAGAGCTCTGACTCTATCTGGGCACCAAGCTGAACCAGGCCTGAGCCCTCCAGTTAATGGCCCCAGGGGCACTTTGCCTGTCTCAACTGGAAGCCTCACATCCGGAACTGGCTCCAGGGGAGGATGGGGTGGTGCGGGCAGCGGGGACAGTGTGTCCTCAGGCCTGCGAGGACAGAAGAGAGCGTGGCCCCGAAGCTGGTCTCCTGACTGCAGCTCACAGGTCTGCGCTGAGAGCCCCAGTTCCAATACGTGGGCACTCCTTACGAGCTGCCTTTTCTTTTTCTTTTTTCTTTTCTTTTCTCTTTTCTTTTCCTCTCCTCTCTTTTCTTTTCTTTTTTTCTTTTCTTCTCTTTCGTTTTGAGACAGGGTCTCACTTTGTAGTTTAGGCTGGCCCTGAGCTCATTATGTAGCCTAAGCAAGCCACGAACTCAGCAATCCTCCTATCTCTGCCTCCCGAGTGCTGGGATTACAGGCGTGAGCCACCACGCCAGCACTGTGGAATGTGGTACTGATTGCTGGTGGGTCTGAGTCACCATGCTCGATACTGTTGGGTGTGGTTACTGGGGATCAAACTCAGGACCTTGCGCTTGCTAGTCAGGCACCAGAACCATTGAGGTAAATCTCCGGCTTTTTTTTTTTTTTTTAAATACTGGGAATCAAACTCAGGGCCTAACCAGACAGGCAGAATGTCACTGAGCTAAATCCCTGGCCCTGCCTTTTGTTTTGAGGTCCACACTGTTGTGTGCTGAAGGCTCTGAATACAGTAGGTGACACATATGTTGAGAGATTCACCAAATAGGTCAAGCCCAGCTGGACATGGCTGTGATCCCAGCACTCAGGAGACAGGCAAGAAAATTGCCTTAAGTTCAAAGCCAGCCTGGAGGACAGAGTGAGATCTTAGACGAACGAAAACAAAATATACCACCCAGCAAACAAAACCCCAAACACCCAGAATAACAACCAAAAGCCCCCAAATATAGAACAGGTCCATCCTGGGCTCCTCTGAACTGATAATCCAGGCTTTCTTGGTGAAGTCCCACCCAGCCCTGTCCAAAAGCACTTTGTGTGGTACCAGAAACTTCAGCTGTGCAGTACAGGCACACTGCAGCAGCTACTGAGCGCTTGGGGTGTAACCAGTGTGACAGAAGAACTGTTCATCACTTTGTTGCTTTTCAGTTAAGTTTCCATAGCTACTGACGGCTGGTGGCTGTCAGGACATTGCAGGTCCTGCCTCTCCCAAGGTGCAGTCTGGCAGGAGCTGCCAGGCCCGGACTTGGCCCAGTGTGTGCATGTGTGGGGGACGTGCAGGACGGTCCAGGCTTTTTTTTTTTTTTTGCTTTTTGGAGACAGGGTCTCGCTTTGTAGTTCAGGCTGGCCCTGAGCTCACTATGGTGCCCAGGCAAGCCGCCGCGAACTCAGCAGTCCTCCCGTCTCTGCCTCCCGAGTGCTGGGATTACAGGCGTGAGCCACCACGCCCAGCATTATATGTGGTAACCGGGGATCGAATTTAGGTCCTTGCACTTGCAAGGCAGGCGCCGGAACCACTGAGCTAACCCTCCGGCCCAGGGTCCAGGGTTATTTGTAGTCTGGCGAGGTGCTACTTTCCACGTGCCGGCACCCTTCTAATACCTTGTCCATGACTCCTCCTGCCCACGAAGCCAGGCCCCAGCAGATTCTGGGTCACCAGGAGTTTGACAAACCCGACTTAGTGTGGAGGTCAGACACTGGTGTGTCTGTCTGCAAGCGGAACCCAGAAAGTGCAGTCGGGGTGGCCATGAGAGTCTGGGTGGTAGAGGGCCAAACCGCAGCCGGGAGGGGCCCTCAGGTGTGGCCTGAGCAACTCTGCCAAGCTTTCAGCTTCTCTCTGCCCCCCTCTTTCCTTCTTTCTCTGTTTTTTTCTTTCCTTTTTTCTTTCAGGTATTGGATATTGAACCCAGGACATGACATTGAGCTATAGCCCAGACTTTTAAATTCGTATTTATTTATTTCTCATCTTGAGGCAGAGACTTGCTAAATCACTAAATTGTCTAAATTGCTAAATTGCCTAAGTTGAGTTCCAACTTGCAGTCCTCCTGCCTCAGCATCCCAGAGATGACAGGGATTACAAGCATGCCTGGCCAGTTTTGGTTTTAGAAGAGACTACCTGGGCTTGACTAAAATGTGGGCAGAAGGAACAGAGTTTGATTCTGGCTCACTCATTCTTTTCCTGTGAAAAGGAAGAAAACCCTAGTTTCTTCTAGTTGTTGTTATTAACGTTTATTTGATTTTTTGAGACAAAATCTTGTTATGTACTTCAGGCTGGTCTTGAACTCACCATGTAGACCAAGTTGGTGTGCAATATGGGGTGAACTTCTTGCCTCAGCCCCCCAAAGCCTGGGGAGCAGGTGCAGGCCACCACGCCTGGTTTATTTATTTTTGCCATACTGGATATAGAACTCAGGGTGTACACATGCAAGGCAAGTAAGTGCTCTACCACTGAGAAGCAGCCCCAACCTTATCTCTTCACTTTTTTTTTGTTTGTTTGTTTGTTTTTGAGACAGGGTCTCACTTTGTAGTTCAGGCTGGCCCTGAGCTCACTGTGTAGCCCAGGCAAACCTGGAACTCAGCAATCCTCCTGTCTCTACCTCCCGAGTGCTGGGATTACAGGCGTGAGCCACCATGCCCAGCACTGTGGTATGTAGTATTGATTTTTGGTGGGCATGAGTCTCCACGCCCAGCATTGTATGTGGTTACCGGGAATCGAACTCAGGACCTTGCCCTTGCAAGGCAGGTGCCGGAACCACTAAGCTAACCCTCCAGCCCCATCTCTTCACTTTTGAAACAAAGTTAATAATACGTATTTTAGGATTCTATCTCATAAATAATACAAAGAGCCTAGTACAGAGCTGACATATAGTAGCAGCTGAATGATTGGTACCTAATAATAATCAACTTAATAGGAGGTTAAGCATGCTGGTGCATGACTAATCCCAACACCCAGGAGGCTGAGGCAGGAGAATTGCTATTGTTTGCAAGCCAGCCTGAGCTGTGCAGCGAATTCAAACCCAGCCTGAACTATGTAGGGAGACTGTCTTTATCATAATAATGCCAACAATTGAATAGGTAAACCCTAGTTTTGATCATTTATATGCCTACTTTTAGGGGTTTTTTCAGCCTCCTATCCCCACCAATCCCAACATATACATACATGTATGATGCCTTTGAGCACCATAAGTACTGTGATAACCATTGTTTTGTTTGCTTACCTACCTGGGTTTCCCAGCCCTCTTCCCCTGTAACCTCCTACTTCCCCCACTGTAGGACCAGGCATGTAATCTAGGCCTGGGCAAGGCCAAGCAGGACCCAGCAAAACCTTTTCTAAAGTTAGGAGTGGTATTGCAAGCTTCGAATCCCAGCACTGTGGGAGGCTGAGACAGAAGGATCTCAAGTTCAAACCCAGCCTGGGAAACGGAATGATTTAGTAGGATCCTGTCAAAAAAAAAAAAAGGCTTGAGAATGTTGTTTAAAGGCCCTGGGTTCAATCTTTAGACCCACCACAAACATCACACACACACACACACACACACACACACACACATCTGCATGGATATACTGATGTTGAGAGCGAGGTCTTTTTTGTTTTTGTTTGTTATTTGTTTTCTGAAACAGTGTTTTGCTATGTAATTCAGGCTGTCTTTGAACTCACTGTGTAGCCTAGGCTGGCTTTGAACTCACAACGATCCTGCTGCCTCTGCTACCTGAGTGCAGGGATTACACATGTGCACCACCACGCCCAGCCTGAGAGAAGCCTTCCTTCCACACCTGACTTTGGGCAGCAAATGGCCACTTTCCTTGTCAGATGGCCACCGCCTGTCTCTAGAAGTCACTCAGGTAATGGGGTGTGGTGATTCAAACCTGAAATCTCAGCATTTGGGAGGCTGAAGCAGGAGAATCCCCATGAGCCTGAGGTTGGCCTGGGCTATACAGTGAGTTCAACACCAATTTGGAATATATAACAAGACTATGTCTTTAAAAACCAAAAATAAGGGGCCGGAGGGTTAGCTCAGTGGTTCTGGCGCCTGCCTCGCAAGCGGAAGGACCTGAGTTCAATCCCTGGTAACCACATATAATGCTGGGCGTGGAGACACACCCACCAACAATCAACACCACATACCACAATGCCGGACATGGTGGCTCACGCCTGTCATCCCAGCACTCGGGAGGCAGAGACAGGAGGATTGCTGAGTTCGCATTGGCTTGCCTGGGCATCATAGTCAGCTCAGGGCCAGCCTGAACTACAAAGTGAGACCCTGTCTCAAAAAAAAAATAAAAAATAAAAAAAATAAAATAATAACAGCAGAGAAAGACAAGGAGAAAGTCTCACAGATGCTGGGTTGTGCTCCAAGGTCTGTTTTTTTGTTTTCTTCCCAACCCAGCTGTGCAAGCTAGAATTCATTTTTGGTTTACTAAGGATCTCCCTAAAGAAGATTCCTGTCTAGTTCAGAAATTGTGTCCTTGAAGTTCCAGGAGGCCAGAAGATTTGTCTTAGGCCCAGAGCAGTGAGGCTGGAACCAGAATTAGACTTGCATGGTTGGCTGGAGCTCTATACAAATGATAGCAACATCCAGTTTTCATTCACCAATGTGTACTGAGTGCCGCCTATGCGCCAGTCACAGAGCCAGCACTGGGTTCTCCACTCCGCCTGGAGGAGACCACCCTCCTTCACTTCTCTTCCTTAAGGCCCCTCACGTTGGAAGAGACAAAGAACAGCAATCCTCCAAGGGAGGGCCTGGCATATGCAGTGTCTTCCCAAAATCCTGTTATGTGCCGGTGGTTTTGGCGACTATCTATGGGGACACTGAGGTCAATTAAAAATGCTTTTGGCTGAGCATGGTGGCATACACCTGTAATCCCAGCACTCAGGTGGCTGAGACAGGACAATCTTGGGATGCAAATTCAAAACCAGCGTGGGCCACAGAGTGAATTCAAGGCCACTCTGAACTTCACAGTGAGACTTTGTCTCAAAAAACAAAAAACAGCTGGCTTGTGACTCAGTAGTGCTGCCACCTACCTGGCAAGGGGAAGGTCCTGAGTTCAATCCCCAGGTACCCCACCACTACCAATGAAAAACAGAAACAAAATCCTAGAGCTGGGTGTGGTGGCTCACATCTGTAATCCCAGCACTTGGGAGGCAGAGGCAAGAGGATTACTGAGTTCAAGGTTTGCCTGGGCTACAAAGGAAGACCCTGTATCAAAAAAAATATCCCAGAAACTGGGATTATAGGTGTGGGTCATTTTTAAAGTAGTGACGGCTCAGTCTGGACTGGCACCAGCCCAAAGTTCCTAGGTCTATCTGGGAGACACCTAGGAACTTTGGGCTGGTGCCAGTCCAGACTGAGCCATCACTACTTTAAAGTAGTTGTTGGCTCCAGCAGCACCAACACGTGGGATTCTGCCTGGAGGCCAAGACTGGCCCTGCACTTCAGCCCATGTCAGGGGCAGTGATCATGGCAGCCTCCCCACTGACATCAGAGCTGGACCAGGCCTTTCTGCTCTGCCTGGTTTTAGCTGGGGCCTTCTTGTATTCCTCGGCCATGGCCCATCCTCTCGGGTTGGCCCTGTTCTCCACCTCTCTTTCCCTTTCTTGCTTGGCCTATACTGGAGGAGAGGGCCTGTGCAGACTGTACCCCAGATTTGTGCTGTGGGCCGGCAGAGAGGGGCCGGCAGAGAGCCCTACAGCAGATCTCCAGGCTCACTGGAGAGACAGAGACCAGCCCCTGTCTCCAGGCCCCGGCCGCAGGCACTCCAAGCCCTTTCTTCTGCTTTCTTGCCTTTGCACTGATGCCCTCAGGACTGGAGAAAAGGCACCTATCTGCAGAGGGAAGTGAAACTCCTGGCTCTGCTCCACCCACAAACAAACCCCACAGTCACTCGACCATTTCTCTGTGTAGTGGAGGCTGCAACCCATGGTAACCCACTGAGAAGGCTCAACAGAGCCTAATGCAGAGAAAACTGCCATCTCATTCTACACTAGTCGCTCACCTGTTCTGCTCTCCCCAGATGGTGGCAGCGTCTCCCGCAGCTGTGTGTCCCTCTGGGGCAGCGCCATCAGGCTGTGTCCTGCAGCACTTTTATCTTGGGGTGAGGAAGGACACAGTCTCTGCTCTGAGTATTCCTTGAGAATGGATGGGTAGGAGGGGACCAGAGAAAACCCTTCTCACCATGGTTCCCTCTCCAGTTCTCTCTCCCCTCCTTGTTCGTCCATCTGCCATTCTGTTAGGTGCCCAAGACCCAAGCAGGGAGGACAGATGGAATTGGCCTCATTTGTTTTCTGTCTTCCTTCCTTCCTTCCTTCCTTCCTTCCTTCCTTCCTTCCTTCCTTCCTTCCTTCCTTCCTTCCTTCCTTCCTTCCTTCCTTCCTTCCTTCCCTCCTCCTTCCCTCCCTCCCTTCTTTTCTTCTTTTCTTTTTTTCTTGAGTCTTTTTCTCTTTTGGTAACTGGAACTAACTCAGGACCTTGCACTTGGCAGGCAGGCGCGGTGCCACTGAACTCAATCCCTGGCCCTTTTCTGTTTATTTGTTGGTTTTTGAGACAGTGCCTTCCTACGTAGTTTAAACTGGTTTTGAACTCAGCATGTAGCAGGGGCTGGTCTCCAATTCAGGCTTCCTGCCTCAACCCCCTGAGTGCTGAGATCACAAGTGTGTACAACACATCCACTGGCCTCGTTTCTTACACAGAAAAGTTACAGAGTCAAGCTTTTAAGAAGACCCAAGGTCACACACCAGGCACCTCCAATATCCACACACCATCGTGCCGCATCTTGGTTATCATTTCTGTGGATATCTCAAGCATATGGTCAAGGAGTATTTTGCCACCAACGTCAACCTCACGGGGTGGGCTCTGAGCTGAACCCCTCAGTGGTCAGCAACCCTGGCTGGACTGAGAGACACTGAGAAAGTGTGTTCTTCTGCCAGGGGACCCCAGGCCAGGACAACCTTCTTCTCTGCTATGCACCACTCCAGTATTTCAAGATTTATTAAAAAGAAAGAAAGAAAAGAAAGGGCCAGAGATTTAGCTCAGTGGTTCCAGTGCCTGCCTTGCAGGCACAAGGTCCCTGGTTCAATCCCCGGTAACCACATACAACAATACTGTGAGCAATCAGTACTGCATACCACAGTGCCAGGTATGGTGGCTCATGCCTGTCATCCTAGCACTTGGAAGGAAGAGGCAGGAGGATTGCTGAGTTCCAGGCTTGCCTGGGCTACATAGTGAGCTCAGGACCAGCCTGAACTACAAAGCGAGACCCTGTCTCAAAAAAAAAAAAGAAAGGAACAGAGAGAAAAAAACGAAGGAAAGTAGAAGAAAAGAGAGAAGAAAGAAAGAAAGAAAGGAAGAAAGGAAGAAAGAAACCAGTCTATCATTAAATTTCTATGTTTAATATATTTTATTGAAAATTATAGTCTCAAAGTTTGTCCACTTTCAATAAGTGGTTCAAGTTTACTTTTCTTAATGTCAGGGTGGTACTCTGTTTGCATAAATATCACTTTTTTTTTTTTTCTTGAGACAGAGTCTTGCTTTGTAGTTCAGGCTGGCCCCTCACTATGTAGCCCAGGCAAGCCTCCAATTCAGCAATCCTCCTGCCTCTGCCTCCCAAGTGCTAGGATTACAGGCTTGAGCCACCAAGCCTGGCATTTGTGGTTTGTGGTACTGATTGCTAATGGGCATGAGTCACCACGCCCAGCATTGTGGTATATGGTTACCAGGATTTAAACTCAGGACCTTGTGCTTGCTAGGCAGGCGCTGGAACCACTGAGCTAAATCTCCGGCCCAATACCACATTTTCTTTATCCATGCTTCTCTCTGTGGACATGTAGGCTGCTTTCAAAATTTAGTTATTGTAAGTTATACTTGTATGAACATGAGTATGAATCTATCAGGGTAATTTTTATCTTTAACATTTAGGGAAGATACCAGAAGATGAATAGCTAGGTGAAACAGAGTTTCTACTTTTAGTGTTTTGAAGAAACTCCACACTCATTTTGATAGTGGTTGTGCAAGCTTAAATCCCCCCTAGCAGTGGAGAAGGGTTCTTTTCTCTCTGGCAGTCTTGCTAGCATCAATGCTATTTGATTTCTTAGCGACAGCCATTCCTTCTGGAGTGAGATGGAATCTCAGTATTGTTTCGGCTTGCATTTCACTAATGACCAATATATTGAACATTTTTCATGTATTTGTTACCCATTTATACTTATTCAGATAAGTATTTATTCCAATTGCCAATTCTTTAATTATTTTATCTTTGGTGGTTTAATTTTTTGGAGTTCTTCATATATCTTAGATATTACATTTCTCTGTAAGGAATATGGTAAAAATTTGTTTTTTCAATTGTGTGAGTTATCTCTTTCCCTTGTGTGTTCTCTTTGGTGGGAAGAAATCTTATAACTTGATATGTCCCCATTTATTGATTCTTTTAAACCTTCTTTTTATTTTTTTTTAATTCACAATTTGTTGATTATTGATGTTATTTCTTTTTTCTTTTTTCTTTTTTTTTGAGACAGGGTCTCGCTTTGTAGTTCAGGCTGGCCCTGAGCTCACTATGTAGCCCAGGCAAGCCTCGAACTCAGCAATCGTCCTGTCTCTGCCTCCCCAAGTGCTGGGATTACAGGCATGAGCCACCACGCCCGGCACTGTAGTATGTGGTATTGATTGTTGGTGGGCATGAGTCTCCACGCCCAGCATTCTGTGTGGTTACCGGGGATCGAACTCAGGACCTTGTGCTTGCAAGGCAGGTGCCGGAACCACTGAGCTAATCCTCCGGCCCGATGTTATTTCTTGTACAATTAGGGTTCTCCTCAGAAGCTCCTCTCCTGTTCCTGTATCTTCAAGACCTTTATTTATTCATCCTCCAGCAGATTAAGGGTTTCTGTGTTCAGAGTAGGTTTCAGTTCATTTTGACTCAAAATTAGTACATGATGAGAGATAAGGATTTAGATTCGCTCTTCACCTGAGGGTAGCTGGTTTTTCCAGCACTTGTTAGAGGGTCTGTCTCTCCACCAGCATTGCTTTTGACGTTTTGTCAAAACTCAGCGGGCTGGGGGCGTGGCATGGAGGGGCAGGCCCTTTGGTGGAGCCTGGAGGGATCAAGGGGCTTCTTAGCCTCCCTCTGAGCTCTGCTCTACACTCTGCCTTGGTTCTTCTGCACCACAGCCTCTGAGCCCGCCCTCCGCCCTCCCAGGACGTCTGTGAGCCTGGAGAGTAGCAGCCACCAGCCCTGACGGTGCCATGGACTACGCAGCCAAGGAGCGCTTCACAAGGCTTGTGCTGTATGGCTTCCTCCGAAGCTGCACTGACCATAATTTCCATCAAGAGCTGGAGGCTCTGGCCCAGGATCAGGGTCTGCAAGGTTCCAAGGAAGACCAGGTTGATGGGGTCGGCCATTCTTCCATGGCAAGCTCTGGAACAGAAGAAACCCTGCTTCATATGGGCATGGTATTCGCCCATCAGTCGAAGGACGCTGACCTCAGAATTGATCCCAGTCTTGTGAGACAGCTGGCCGAAGACATGATGAACCCAAGTCTGTCAGAGGAGGACAGGAGCCAAAACCTAGTATCCACACTGCAACATTTGATACGAACCTTCCCTGAGGATGCGCAGAATAGTAGGACCATGCTGTTACTCAACATGCTGATAACCAAAAGGGTGGCTCTTTACAGGCAGAGCCTGCTGCAGGAAATCTTAAACATAGTAGTGAAATTTATCATTGATAACCTCTTCTCCTGTCTGAGAGATGTAATAAACGGAGAGATGAACTGAATGGATGGCTTTGCTGAAGCTCACCTGGCCACAGTTTCACTTGACGACAGCAGCAGAGCTGTCCTACCGGAGAAGGTGCCGTGGCCATACACACAGATGGCTTGGAGGAGGCTGGTCTGGACAGCAGCCTTCCCCGGTTCTCTTCACGACATGTGTTAAGCTGGCTGCTCTTTGAGAAAAGCCTACAATGATGTATTTGGATGAATAAGTGATGATTTGCTGACTTTTAAAATAATTTTCTTGGCGCTTTTACCTTATACCTTGTGCCTTTTTCTTATTTCAGCTTACTACTGTACCCTCAGCATACAGAGGTGAAGCTTTTCAATTTGATTTCCCTTGATGTGAGTCAGAAGGATCAGAGGCAATAAAAGGATGAAAGGTGACACAAGGACTCAGGGTGACCGCTCTTTCTAAGCCAATTCCTAGGATGGACCTTTTCTCTTTCCAATAAATGAAGACTGAAAAAAGACTAGGACCTGGGGGCGGCCAGCAGCTCCTGCGGACGTCCTCTTCCCTGCCTTCTGTCTTCAGTTTTCCAGCAGGGCCCTCAGCCTCTTCATGGCCAGAAGCTGCGTCTGAAGAGAACAGACATCACGCTTGGGGGAGGAAAATGTTGTGAGACGTCAACAGCAGCAACTAAAGTGATTCTCTTTCTTGAGGACGCCATCACAAAACAGGGACAGACCCAGGTGGCTTAGGAAAGGCCACAGTCACCACAGGCAAAGCTTCAGTATAGAAATAGCACAGGACTGGCTGTGGGTCTGCGAAAATTGCCCTAGGATTTGGTTTGCCAGTGTGCATGCTGGTTCCCTGTCACATCAGTCACCTCACCCTTGGAGCCCTTGTGATTGTGAAAAGCAAAAATAAATAAATAAATACATGTAATTTGAAATCTGGGGTTGTGATACCTCTGAATTTGCTCTTGTTCCGATTGAATTTTGCTTTTCTGGGTCTCTTCTGACACTATATGAGTGTTAACACTGTTGTTTTCTTAATTTCTTGACCATGGCCATTCTTTCTGAACTGAAGTGGAATCTCAGTGTTGTTTTACCTTGCATAGAGTTCATTTCATTTACCCATGTTTTAACTGACTCTTATTTTAGAATCAATTTTTAAGTTTTATATATTCCTTTGTCTTAGGAATACCAGGCAAAAACTTTTCCCCATTCTGTAGGTTGTCTCTGCAGTGTGTTGGTTGTTTTTTTTTCATGTTCACAAGTTTTTTAATTGGATATAATCCCCTTTGCTACTTCATGATGCTGTGCTATTACTTGTACAATCTGGGTTCTGTTGACAGTCCTGTAACTTTAAAAGATTTACCCATTTTATTTTCTATTATATTGTCTCTGCTTTCATCTTACATCTCTGATGTATTGAGAACATAGTTTGGCACATGGTGTAGGATATGTTTGGCTTCCAGTTGTTCCAGCACTGTTTTATTGAAGAAGCCGATTTTCCTCCAGTATATGTTTGTGGCTCTTTGGTGAAAGACTTGATGGTGGATGAGGGGTTCAGCTCAATAGCTCTGCCACTTGCCTTATAAGCTCAAGGACATGAGTTCAATTTCTAATACAAGAAGAAGAAGATCTGATGAGTGAGTTTACCTGGGCTTATTTTCTGATTCATCCTTGTGTTCCACTGATGAAGATATATATTTTCATCCTAATACTATTGTGCTTTTATCACAATTGTTTTTGCATTTTACTTTGTTTTTCAGACGAGGTCTAGCCAAGTAGCTCAGGTTGACCTGAAACTTGCCATCATTTTCCCTTGGCTTCCTGAATACAGCGATTTCAGACATGTACCACAACACACATTTGGTATCAGAGATGGATCAATCCTCTGATCAGCCTAAAAAGGTTGGCAGCCAGAGCTAAAGAAAAAAGGCAATAGAGACCTGTATAATCTCAAAGTACAATGCCTGACTTTGTGATATGAGGTTGAAATTGAACTTAGGACCTGGCACCTGCCAGGGAGACGCCAGAACCACTGAGCTAAATCCTTGGCCATGAGGTATATCTTTTTGTAAGGGTAAGCATGGGCCTGAAAACAGATTGATGCCTAAATGCTTAAACTTGACTGAGAGATGTCTGCCTTCAACCCTAGCTATGAGGATTGCTGTGAGTTCAAGGGCTACATAGTGACATCAAGACCAGCCTGAACTGCAAAGAGAGTATTTTGTCTCAAAATACTAAATAAGTAAATAAATAAAAACAGCTAGAAGTATAGCTCAGTGGAAAAATGTCTAGCAGGTGTGAAGCCCTGAGTTGGATCTTAAAATGCTCATTTAATTTTTTTGTTGTTGTTTAAACTCAGTTAAGTGCTGGTGATTTAGCACAGTGGTGGAGCACTTGGCCCTGGCTCTGATTCACAGCACTTGGGAAATAGAAAGAATGTTAGGCCTTTAGTGAGTCACTGTCCCTCCTCCACGTCAGCAGAAGACAGGAGGCTTCCACTAAGAGAGGACAAGACAGGCTTCCTGCACTGGGAGACCCCGGCCCTGTCAGGGTCCCAACACCAGACTGGAAGCAGAGGTCTCACCAAGTCCCTGGCCTGTCACACAGACACAGCACACGTTCTCCCCAGGCAGCAGCAGGTGCTTGCTGTGTCCGTCACACTCACTCCCTCTGGGCAGGAGATGGCATGAAATTTATGCAGAAAGTCTGACCAAGCCAGAAAGGGAGGCCGTGGCCCCCAGGGCACTGAGCTCAGAGCCTCCAGTGAGTCAGGGCAGTTCCATCCCTCCACATGGATTCCCTAGGAGATAGGCCCAAGCAGGCACTGCTACATCCCACAGCTCAGCCCGGGCCTCCCTTTTCAGGGTGTTGGCAGAGCAGAATCCCCGGATGGTGGCCAAAGGAGATCCCAAGACTGCCCTGAGGAACAGGCCTGAGGAGCGCCTGGCACGTGGGACCAGATCAAGGCCCTGGGAGAGTCCTCAAGATGAGGCGCCGAGGATAGCCTTTGCATTTGCACATGAGCAGAAGTATACCACGCTGGGGGTGGGTCACTTGGGGGGGTTAGCAGTGTAGATGCAGAACAGCAGGATGACTAGTTCTGGGACAAGAGAGAATTGTCCAGAAAGGGAACATAATGCACTGGGAGCTGGGGAGGGTAGGAAGTGGCCGTGCATGACCCATCCTGGCCTCCCCTGGGTCCCTGTGACAATAGCACCTATGGTGCACTAAACTTCCCCTTTTCCTGAAGCTTTTCGGATTGTCTTCTCTTGCCTGACTCTGAGTTATAACTAAGATGTAACTTCCCGGGGATCCTCCCGCCTCAGCCTCCCCAGTCCCTCAGCTCCCCAAGGGTGCACTGCTACGCCCCATCAGTGCACATCCTCTCCACAGTCAACATTCTTCCCTTCTTTTTGCAAACTACCTGGCCTTCCTGCCAGTTACCAGAAGTAAACTTCCTGGGAGGGAGGTTGTGTCACAGCAAGTCTTGTGTCACAGTGAAAGACGTTGAGAAAATGCCAACGGGTTTGCCTACTGCCGTGTTGATGGAGACATAGACATTGGCAGTTCCCCAAGTTTCTGGTCTTTAGTTGTGGTTCCACTGGTTCCAGTTTCAGGCCACCAGCCTTAAGTGTATGTCTCTAAAAGTGTAAGTGGATTTGATTATATCCTACCTGCCTCTAAGACAGATAGGGGTCAGCTTTACACAGTGAAGAAAACAGACAATTTAACAACAGAGGCTGAGTCTCAGGCAAAAGGGCAGAGAAGTCTGATTTTGTGGTACATTGTTTCTATGTTAATTTATCTCTCTGATACTTTCATAATGCAATTTAGTACATGGTGGGGATGAGATTCCATTTTGTGCATGAGGAGAACAGGTTTCCCAGCACCATTTTATTGAAGAGGCTGTCTTTCCTCCAATGTATGCTTGGGGCACTTTGGTCAAAGACCTGACAATAACAGATAATAAGATCAGATAAGAATAAACGCTGAGACCCCAAATGGGAATAGGAACTTTGCCGTACTGTTGATGTGACTACAAACTATTTACTACCACTATATAAATCAGTATGGAGATTCTTCAAAGAAGAAAATTCCCAGGGACCCAGCTCTGCACCTCTCAGTGTCTCCTGCCAAGAGTTAAAGATGTGATATGCCAGTGATCCATGCAGATGCATGCTGGCCACAGCACAATTTATAACAGCTAAGTCTTGGAAGTAGCCTGTCTCCATCACCTCAGCCATGGGCAAAGAAAATGTAAGATTTACACACAATGGAGGACAACTATGCCGAAAGAAGAGTAAACTTACGTCCTTTGTAGGAAAATACATGCAAGTTGAGACCGTAATGTTAAGAGGAATAAATGAGAAAGACAAGTTTAAAGATGAGATCACATGGTGTATTTCACATGACAAACCCAAATTAAAGAATAAAGTAAAAGATAAGTAAGTGAAAATGGGGAGACTTTTTTTTTTTTTTTGAGACAGGGTCTTGCTTTTTAGTTCAGGCTGGCCCTGAGGTCACTATGTAGCTCAGGCAAGCCTTGAACTCAGCAATCCTCCTGCCTCTGCCTCCTGAGTGCTGGGATTACAGGTGTGAGCCACAACTCTTGGCATTGTGGTATGTGGTACTGATTGCTGGTGGGCATGAGTCAACACACTTGGTATTGTTGTATGTGGTTGCCAGGGATCAAACCAGGGACCTTGCCCTTGCTAGGCAGGTGCTGGAACCACTGAGCTAAATCTCCCAGCCCACAGACAGATCATTTTAAATGTGAAGGCATTCAAAAGATGGAAGGGGTGAGATATCATCTCATTCCACAAAGAACAGCTGGTATCTCAAAATTAGCCAGCAACAAATGCTGGGGAGGTTGTGGAAAAAAAGGAAACTTCTCCACTGTTGGTGGGAATGTATAACCATTATGGAGATCAGTATAGAGATTCCTCAAAAAACTAGGATTAGAGGTACCATTTGACTCTGTTATTCTCCTGCTGGGAATATACATAAAATAATTACAAGATTTGGGCCAGAGATTTAGCTCAGTGGTTCCGGTACCAGCCTCACAAACACAAGGTCCTGAGTTCAATCCCTGTAACCACATACAACAATGCTGGGCGTGGTAACACGCCCACCAGCAATCAGTATCACATACCACAAATGCCGAGTATGGTGGCTCAAGCCTGTAATCCCAGCCCTAGGGAGGCAGAGGCAGAAGGATTGCTGAGTTCAAGGCTTCCCTGGGCTAATTAGTGAGCTCAGGGCCATCCTGAACTACACAGCAAGACACTGTCTCAGGAAAAAAAACAGAATTATAAGATTCATATTATAGCGACATATGTGCACCCATGTTTATAGCAGCTCAGTTTGTGACAGCTAAATCTTGGAAACAACCCAAATGTCCATTAACTCTAGATGGATAAAGAAGATGTGTTTTAAAAAAAAATAAAATGGGGTATTACTCTGCCATAAAGAATGATGAGGTTAAGTCATTTATACTCAAATAGACATACCTAAGGACATACTCATAAGTGAAATAAACAGGTCACAGATGTGTAAATATATCTTTTCTCTGATACGAGAAACTGAAGTTGTAAATATGTTCTAGAATGGATAATAGATATTGAGAAATAGTAAATATTCAAAGGGAAACGAGATTTAGGGGTAAGAAATGAGGGGAAAGAAAAATATTGATGATAAAAAAGGGAAATGGAGGGACGGAGGGTTAGCTCAGTGGTTCCGGCGCCTGCCTCGCAAGTGCAAGGACCTGAGTTCAATCCCCGGTACCCACATATAATGCTGGGTGTGGAGACACGCCCACCAACAATCAACACCACATACCACAATGCTGGACGTGGTGGCTCACGCCTGTAATCCCAGCACTCGGGAGGCAGAGTCAGGAGGATTGCTGAGTTCGCGGCGGCTTGCCTGGGCACCATAGTGAGCTCAGGGCCAGCCTGAACTACAAAGCGAGACCCTGCCTCAAAAGCAAAAAAAAAAAAAAGGGGAAATGGAATTTGTGTATGTAAGGGTGGGGTGGAGTTGTAGGGTAGGTAGGGGAAGGGGAAAAATGATAATTAAGTCATGTCATATACTGGTAAAAATTCTCAGTGTTGCATGTAATTGTGATGTGTATATATAATGGATCAGTAAATTTAAAAAGTTAAATAATCAAAAAAGATGAAGGGGGGATGGGAGAGCAAGGATGAAAAAGGAATGAAGATGTGATAAGGCCATGTACCAATGCCACACAAGGATGTGGTGATAACAATAAATAAATGTATGTTCTGTTTGGCTCAGGTCTCTCTTCCCTGCCCCCTCAGGGCGGCCCTGTCACCCCCCGCAGTTGCTCCCCGACTCCCACACTGGCCCCGGCCCTCAGTGCTCTGTGCCTGTTCTGTGTCAGCTTCTCCCCGGGGCCCAGGGCTGAGGGTGACGGGCATTGGTGGTTGTGCTGTGTGACTGCCTGGGGAGCAGGGTCAAGGGCCAGGTAGGAGCTGAAATCGTTTCTATGCACCCAGCCCTGGGGAGGAAGCAAAACCAAATCCAAATGAGACACTGACCTTTTTGTGACACAACCTGTGTCTCAGCAGTGGGGCTCAAGGGCATCCGTGAGATTGGGGCAAATGGGGGCTCAGAACATCACAGAGCTGTCACTGCTGAGTCTGTGCGGAGAGAAAGGAGAGGACGGCCGATGAGCACTCCGGGAACCTCTCTGTCCACCCGTGCAAGAATAGATTCCCAAGAGAGGATGAACTGGATCAGACTCTCCAATAGAAGGATAGCGCAGGTCCCCAGGGATCTCCCTTCAGGCCCTGTCACGAAAGGATGTAGGCAACAGCTAGGAACAGGTGTGTCTCCTCTCACAGTCACATACATCTCCTGTGGAACACTGTCTGTATTTATTTCCTTCCTTTTTCCTTTTTTTTTTTTTTTTTTTTTTTTTGCTTTTTGAGACAGGGTCTCACTTTGTAGTTCAGGCTGGCCCTGAGCTCACTATGTAGCCCAGGCAAGCCTCGAACTCAGCTATCCTCCTGTCCCTGCCTCCCGAGTGCTGGGATTACAGGCGTGAGCCACCACATCCGGCTCCTTTTTCCTTTTTGAAAAGGGGTCTCACTGGGTAGTGCAGGCTGGTCTTGAACTCAATGTATAACCCAGGCTGATCTCAACCTCTTTAAGATCCTCTTGCCTCAGCTTCCCTAGCACTGGGATTATAGGCAAGAACCACCTCTCCTGGCTTCCCTATGCAGACTCCCATCCCGTCTCCTAACAGGACTGTACATACAGTCCCAAGGAAGCCCTGTCTCCTCTCTCCAATCCAGTAGCAGCAAGAACAGAGCTTCCTGTGGACATGCAGCTCCCAGCCCAGGAAGTGAGAGGCTTCCTCTGCCTGTCCGCTCCCCTCGTTTCTGCCCTCGTGACTCACCAACGTGTGTGCTGGATAGAGATCACCCCACGCTTAGGACTGGAACCCCTCTTTTCTGGCTCTAGGGGAAGCTCATGGAATATTCATCTGGAGACTCGATTCTTGTCTTTATTTTTGCCTGAGCTAATGACTGATCCCCGCACCTCTTGCATGCTGGACAAGCATCTGGCCCTTGAGCTTCATTCTCAGCCCAGTGACTCATTTCTGCGCATGGACCTGTGAGTGTCTGCGACCTTGGGAACAGCTCTGCCTGTCACATGGGAATGCAGCCTACCATGCACTCCCGGGCCTGGCTGGGCAGGGGTCTGCTCCCAGACCAAGCTTGGTGCCTTACTTACTCCACTTGCCAGTTAATTGTTCGAAAGTCAGAACAGGGGTATGCATGCCTGTAATCCTAGCACTCTGGAGGCTGAGGCAGGAGGATAGCGGTGAGTTCCAAGCCAGCCTGGGCTATATAGTGAATTCTGTTTCAAAAACCAGGGGTGAGCCGGGTGTGGTGGCTCATGTCTGTAATCCCAGCACTCGGGAGGCAGAGACAGGAGGATTGCTGAGTTCGAGGCTTGCCTGGGCTACATAGTGAGCTCAGAGCCAGCCTGAACTACACAGCGAGACCCTGTCTCAAAAAAAAAAAAACAAAAAAAAAAAACCAGGGGTGGAGATTTAGTTCAGTTGTTCCAGCACCTGCCTAGCAAGCTCAAGGTCCCTGGTTTGGTCGCCAGTAACCACACAGAACAATACCAGGCGTGTCACCAGGCGTGGCGACACATACAAACCAAAAATCAGTAACTCATACCACAGTGCTGGGCATGGTGGTTCATGCCTGTAATGCCAGCACTCAGAAGGCAGAGTCAGGAGGATTGCTGAGTTCCAGGCTTGCCTGGGGTACATAGTGAGCTCAGGGCCAGCCTGAACTACAAAGCAAGACCCTGTCTCAAAAAAAAAAAAAAAAATCACAAAATAAAAAAAAAACGAATCAGAAGGAAACAAAAGAAATCTCATCTGGGAGAAAAGAGCAGAATGCTGTGGGCCATGCCACTCAGGGCTGGTGCTCTGCATGGGGGAGGGGATCTGTTCAATCCCCAGCACCGAAAAAACCCACTACTGGGTTTACAACATATTTTCTAAATTTGAAACCTGCAGCAAGTGAACAAGACCACTCAAGCAGGCCAAATCCAGTCACCTGTGAGAAAACCCAGGCACGCCTACCAACACCACAGAACCCTCAGAGGCTGAGCCGGGAGCACGATGTGTCCCTTAAAGTAAGGTTAAATGTTGGCCTGCAAACAGTGTTGCAAAAATATGTACTTAAGATGCACCCCGAGATACCTGGCTGCTATCCTAGCTCCCTAGGAGGCTGAGGCAGGAGAACCATAAGACTCTGTCTCAGGATAAACAAGGAAATGAGCTTAGGTGTAGCTGAGTGACAGAATATTTGCCTAGTGTATACAAGGCCCTGACTTCCATCCCCAGCATGCTATTAAAAAATAGAGTCTGTTTATGCTCAACTAAGGGCTGGTGGTTTAGCTCATCTCCCTTACCCAGACTTCCTGCCAGTTACTAAAGCCAAACTTCCAGGGAGCAAAGTCTTTCATGGCTAGCCTCCTGTCACAGCAAACGATGTTGAGAGTCCCTG